>SJYW01038126.1:626104-651715 GCA_006410735.1 Raphicerus campestris
GGCCGTCCTCTTGCTCCTCGCTCGGTGGACCTCTGCTGACAAGGCTTAGTGTCCTGCCCCTGGCAGAGGGGACGTTTACAGAGTCTAAGCCCAGGATTATAAGGTGGGGCTTGTGTAGGGGGTGACAACCATGAATTTGGAGCAGGGATATTTGGAGCCACACACACACACACACACACACACATACACACAAGTATATATAGACTTCCCGGGTGGCACTAGTGATAAAGAACCCATCGGCCAGTGCAGGAGACGTGGGTTCAATCCCAGGGTCAGGAAGATCCCCTGGAGGAGGGCATGGCAACCCACTCTAGTATGCTTGCCTGGAGAATCCCAAGGATCGAGGAGCCTGGCAGACTACCATCCATAGGGTTACAAAGAGTTGGACACAGCTGAGGTGACTTAGTGTCTGTTTACACACACACCCCAAATGTATATAATATACATTGAAAACTGGCTCAGAAGGATTAGTTTATTGTTATAATACTATGATGTAGTATCATAAGTCAGAACTTTCAAATAACTACAGTTTCATTCTCTGCTTGGTGCTTTATAATGAGCTAAGTATGTTTTCCACGGGCTTCCCTTGTGGCTCACCTGGTAAAGAATCTGCCTGCAGTGTGGGAGACCTGGGTTCAATCCCTGGGTTGGGAAGATCCCCTGGAGAAGGGAAAGGCTACTCACTCCAGTGTTCTGGCCTGGGGAATTCCACAGACTACATAGTCCTTGGGGTTGCAAAGAGTTGGACAGGACCGAGTACCTTTCACTTTCATGTTTTCCATAACTATTTTTAGTGGACTTGTAGTATTTTGGGGGGCTTCCATAGGGAGATCCCCTGGAGTAGGAAATGGCAGCCCACTCTAGTTTCTTCCCTGGAAAATTCCACGTACAGTCCACAGGGTCTCTGAGAGTCGGACACCACCGAGCAACTAGTACAAGCACAAATACTGTTTTATAGGTTTCCAGAGGCTGACCCAGAAATTGTTCTCTACTTTGTCTCCTCTTTCTGAGAAGTCCCCTTGCCATGGCTGTGAAGACCTCTAGCTGAAAACTCCGCTAGATGAGGCCTTGCAAAACTGAACTCGACCTTTGTATGATCAGCGCAACTAACCCCATTTTGCAGTTCTGGATAAATAAATGATGCTTGCAACTATGACCCCCAAATTTGCATTTCAATGGCCTAGTAATGTCCTATCACTTATCCACTGTTCCCAGGGATGTTAGTGATAAGGAATAATTAATGATTTGTTAGCAAGATCAGATCTTTGATGATAATGTACAACAGATGTACAGATTCTGTATTTAACTTTTATTTGCCTTTTAATTGCTATGGATTTCTGGGCCTGCTACTGGCTGCTTTATCAGCGTGAAGAAATGGCTCCTATCATCTCTTATCCTCGGTCCCAGTGGACATTACAGTGTATTTTCTCCAAAATAGAAAAGGCAGTCCAGTTATATTATGTGCTGTAAGATTGTCACAGTGCCATCCATTTTAGCTGCAGTTGTCATTTCACTGGGACAGCGTTCTTGGGATTTAAGAAAGAATAAAAATGGCAAGCAGAGAATTTACTGGTGTTTTCGTATCAAATGGTTTCAAGGAGGAATGTTCTTGGCAAGTAGAGGATCCTTCGGACTCTTAAGCACTTGAAAAGAATTTCAACCTGAGAGAAGGTCATGTATAATACTAAACCCAAGCTCATTTAAAATCCTACTTTGACTGCCCATCACCTTATAGAGCAGTCTGCTCTGAAGGTCCCACTGTCAGTTCTGTGACCTCCAGAGCTTCATCAGGCCTCTGGCTGGAGTGGAACAGGCCGCTCTGCTTCTGGGAAGTGAAGAGAATCTGGGCAGTAGCGCAAGTCCTAAAATATTGATGCGGCCACTGCTAAAGCACAGCAGTATTATATGATTATACACATTATGTCACTCATGCTCTTTCCATTCCCCAGAAAGCATTATGCTGAAACTGGAGGCTGTCAGTCAAGTTAGTTTTGGTAAATGCAAAGCAGACTTTGCGTTTGTGGACATTTGTATAACACATGTATGTATAATCACAGAATATTTTTTTCAATGAATATAAAAGATTGAAAAGTTGCTGTTCTTCACCTCTAGTGCCTCCCTTAATCTTGTGTCAGTAGTCGCCCAGGTGCACGAAGATGGAAGCCTGTGTGACGCTTCTCTTTAACAGCATGTAAGGGAGTGATAGTAGGGACCCGGAAGTGTAAACTGTTACCTTGTAGCTCGTGAGTTGCCATTCTTGAAAGTCAGAGATGATTAAATAGTGGCCATTTCATATGGTTCAACCTGACACCAAAGTCTTAGATCTGCTGTGATGTAGAAGAGCATCAGGTCAGTAAAGCAAATTGATACGATCTTGGGTGGCCTCGGCCTGCACCGGCTTGGAGTGGGCCTTGGGTTCCCAGCCAGAGACTGGAGGTGGCGGGGAAAGCATCAGATCCGAGCCACTAGACCAGTGGTCAGTGACAAGGGCCCTGGCCCTTCGGCTTTGCAGAAAAGAATTTCTACAAAGACAGGAAGTAGTGAAGGAAGTCAGGTGTTTTTTAAGAGAGAAAAAAGTACAGCCTGTGTGGAGAGACACACAGACAGACTCAGGGAGAGGGAGGAGGAGATGCTGAGACATACCTTTGTGGCAGCTTGATTTACTTCTAGGAGGTGTTTCTTCTGACAGTCATTTGGGTTTGCCGGGTTCACAGGCCATATTGGTATATCTCAGGATCCTCCCATGTGTGCACACACATCTCTTAGCCGAGATGGGTCTTACTGGTCTGGAGTGCCTAGCATTAGTTAGCACCATTCTCCACTGACCTCCAAGGAGGCTTTCTGTGCATATGTGGTTGGAGAGATCTCCATACTATAGGAATGAGAAACACATGGTCTAGACAGGGCCCAGCCTCCTCTCTTAATTGTCCTGCTTTTCTCATCTTGGATTTTTGATCCTCAGGGAATGAATATCCAGTCACTTTACCCTGAGGGGACCCATCTACCTCCTGCTTCAGTGTAAGCCAGAACCCAGACTAACAACCACTTGTTACTCTAAGCTGATGAGATACAGAGACAAAATGATGTCCAGGAAAGTGAGTGATTTATGACTCACCTGTACAACAGCAGCAGAAGTGAGGCGTCATCCTCATCACTGTACTGCTGCTGCTGAGTCGCTTCAGTCGTGTCCGACTCTATGCGACTGCATAGACAGCAGCCCACCAGGCTCGACCGTCCCTGGGATTCTCCAGGCAAGAACACTGGAATGGGTTGCCATTTCCTTCTCCGATGCATGAAAGTGAAAAGTGAAAGTGGAAAGTGAAAGTGAAGTTGCTCAGTCGTGTCCGACTCTTCGTGACCCCATGGACTGCAGCCTACCAGGCTCCTCCATCCATGGGATTTTCCAGGCAAGAGTACTGGAGTGGGGTGCCATTGTTTTAGGCTTAGGATTATGTAAATCTTTGTGGATAAGTCATTTGCTTCCATCATTAGCTTCCTGACATGCCTAACACACCAGATTTTTGTTTCTGAATTCTTTACTGCCTTTCTGACTTTTAAATATCTAGATAATTGCCCCTTGGTGACATCATACATTAGTACCTAGGGTGATGCTTTTGTTTCATACTTAAGGACAGCCTTACCCAAAAAGATATCAGAAAATACCTCATCAATCCACCTCTACTCAACATTCAGAAAATGAAGATCATGGCATTCAGTCCATCACTTCATGGCAAATAGGTGGGGAAACAGTGGAAACAGTGAGATGCTTTATTTTGGGAGGCTCCAAAATCACTGCAGATGGTGACTGCAGCAATGAAATTAAAAGACTCTTGCTCCTTGGAAGAAAAGTTATGACCAACCTAGACGGCATATTAAAAAGCAGAGACATTACTTTGCTGACAAAGGTCCATCTAATCAAAGCGATGGTTTTTCCAGTGGTCATGTATGGATGTGAGAGTTGAACTATAAAGAAAGTTGAACTCTGAAGAATGGATGCTTTCAAACTGTGATGTTGGAGAAGACTCTTGAGAGTCCCTTGGACTGCAGGGAGATCCAACCAGTCCATCCTAAAGGAAATCAGTCCTGAATATTCATTGAAAGGACTGATACTGAAGCTGAAACTCCAGTACTTTGGCTACTTGATGTGAAGAACTGACTCATTTGAGAAGACCCTGATGCTGAGAAAGATTGGAGGTAGTAGGAGAAGGAGAGACAGAGGATAAGATAGTTGGATGGCATCACTGACTCAATGGGCATGAGTTTGAATAAGCTCCAGGAGTTGGTGATGGACAGGGAGGCCTGGAATGCTGTAGTCCATGGGGTCACAAAGAGTTGGACATGACTGAGAGACTGAACTGAACTGAACTGATCCACCTCTGCAGTTCTGCATTTTCTATTGGTCTACTTTTATATCTTGCTGCTGCTGCTGCTAAGTCGCTTTAGTCATGTCCAACTCTGTGTGACCCTATTGATGGCAGCCCATCAGGCTCCCCTGTCCCTATGCTTCTCCAGGCAAGAACACTGGAGTGGGTTGCCATTTCCTTCTCCAATGCATGAAAGTGAAAAGTGAAAGTGAAGTCACTCAGTTGTGTCTGACTCTTTGAGACCCCATGGACTGCAGCCCACCAGGCTCCTCCATGGGATTTTCCAGGCAAGAGTTACTGGAATGGGTTGCCTGATACTTTCTAAAAATGAAAGTCACTGAGGCCTTTTGGCTG
Source organism: Raphicerus campestris (assembly GCA_006410735.1). Taxonomy (NCBI): domain Eukaryota; kingdom Metazoa; phylum Chordata; class Mammalia; order Artiodactyla; family Bovidae; genus Raphicerus; species Raphicerus campestris. Next base: position 630,823 of record SJYW01038126.1, read on the forward strand.
TATGAATGAAATGGTAATATTTTGATAACATTTTTAATAATCTTCATTCTTGTGGTAAGATGTTTTTGTCCTTTTGGAAGTTGAGCTGGATGATGGGTATCCATTAGTAGAACAGCAGGCAACTGACATGTTTGTTTTTCCATTATTAATGAAAGTTGGATTTTGGGTTGTTCAGGGAACCTCAAGAAAATTTCTCCAGACGGTGGTTATACCCCAGCGCCATCTCACCGGTGAGAAGCAGTCTCATTTTCCAGCTGTCTAGATAGGACTTTATTTATACATTTTAATTGGGACCTAGTCAGCTTCAACTTTACCATAGTTAACAGTATATTTAAATTGCAATGAGCCATCCAGAGCACTCCTTAGTAANAGATGTGTATAAGAGACAGCTATAAACTTACAGTTCAGCACATACAATCTGTTTTATATGTAGTGGTAATGATAATTACTTGAGGTTTTATTTATGTCTATTACTTAGTCATATAAGTGCTAAAAGAAAACTTACCTGATGTAGAAATACATCTGTATATAGTGACTCAAAATCCAAAAGCAATTTTTATATTTATATAAAGTACTGTAAACAAGATTAAAAGGTAATAAAAGTAACAGCACAAAATTGAAAGAGAGACGTAACAATTTACTTTGATCCAAGAGTTCACAGTTATGCGGGGGGAAATTGTACAAATTCTCAGTGTCACTGTAGAATGATGCTAGAGAATTAGCTTATTTTGAAACTTGTAAAGAACTGGAAATAAGCATATATATATTTTTTAATACAAGTGCATCTCAGCATAATGGTTGATGAGAGAAAATTCTTCTTTGTAACAGTATTTTAGCCAGTAAATGAAGCAGGAATAATAGAATATCACCTTTTTGCCACCCTAAGTAATTAATGGACCTGAACAATAATTCCTAATATCACCAAAAAGAGAGACAGCCAGACTGTATATACTTGATGGAAATACATAGTAACATCTCAGTTCAGTTCAGTCGCTCAGTCATATCTGACTCTTTGAGACCCTGTGGACTGCAGCACACCAGGCTTCTCTGTCCGTCACCAATTCCCAGAGCTTGCTCAAACTGATGTCCATTGAGTCAGTGATGCCATCCAACCATCTCATCCTCTGTCGTCCCCTTCTCCTCCCGCCTTCAGTCTTTCCCAGCATCCGGGTCTTTTCTAAGGAGTCAGTTCTTCGCATCACGTAGTATTGGAGTTTCAGCATCAGTCCTTCAATGAATATTCAGGACTGATTTCATATAGGATGGACTAGTTGGATCTCCCTGCAGTCCAAGGGACTCTCAAGAGTCTTCTCCAACACTATAGTTCAAAAGCATCCATTTTTTGGCACTCAGCAACTTTCTTTATGGTCCAACTCTCACATCCATACATGACCACTGGAAAAATCACAGCTTTGACTAAATGGACCTTTGTCAGCAGAGTAATGTCTCTGCTTTTTTAATATGCTGTCTAGGTTGGTCATAGCGTTTCTTCCAAGAAGCAAGCATCTTTTAATTTCATGGCTTCATTGATTTTGGAGCTCAGGAAAATAAAGTCTGTCACTGTTTCCATTGTTTCCCCATCTGCTTGCCATGAAGTGATGGGAACTGATGCCATGATCTTAGTTTTCTGAATGTTGACCTTTAAGACAGCTTTTTCACTCTCCTCTTTCACTTTCAGCAAGAGGCTGTTCAGTTCGTCTTCACTTTCTGCCATAAGGGTGGTGTCATCTCCATATCTGAGGTTATTGATATTTCTCCCGGCAATCTTGATTCCAGCTTGCGTTTCTTCCAGCCCAGCATGTCTCATGATGTACTCTGCATAGAAGTTAAATAAGCAGGGTGACAATATACAGCCTTGACATACTCCTTTCCCAATTTGGAACCAGTAGGTTGTTCCATGTCCAGTTATAATCATTGTTTCTTGACCTGCATGCAGGTTTCTCAGGAGGCAGGTAAGGTGGTCTGGTGTTCCCATGACTTGAATAAGTTTCCACAGTTAGTTGTGATCTACACAGTTGAAGGCTTTTGCATAATCAGTAAATCAGAAGTAGATGTTTTTCTGGAATTCTCTTGCTTTTTCTATGATCCAACGGATGTTGGCAACTTGATCTCTGGTTTTTCTGCCTTTCCTAAATCCAGCTTGAACATCTAGAAGTTCATGGTTCACGTATTGCTGAAGCCTGGCTTGGAAAATTTTGAGCATTACTTTGCTAGCGTGTAAGATGAGTGCAATTGTGCAGTAGTTTGAACACTCTTTGTCATTGCCCTTGTTTGGGATTAGAATGAAAACTGACCTTTTCCAGTCCTGTGGCCACTGCTGAGTTTTCCAAATTTGCTGGCATACTGAGTGCAGCACTTTCACAGCATCATCTTTTAGAATTTGAAATAGTTTAACTGGAATTCTGTCACCCACTATCTTTGTTCATAGTGATGGTTCCTAAGGTCCACTTGACTTTGCATTCCAGGATGTCTGGCTCTAGGTGAGTGATCACACCTTCGTGGTTATCTGGGGCATGAAGATCTTTTTGTATAGTTCTGTGTATTCTTGCCACCTCTTCTTAATATCTTCTGCTTCTGTTAGGTCTGTCCTTTATTGTGCCCATCTTTTCATGAAATGTTCCCTTGGTATCTCTAATTTTCTTAAAGAGATCTCTAGTCTTTTCCATTCTGTTGTTTTCCTCTGTTTGCATTGATCACTGAGGAAGGCTTTCTTATCTCTCCTTGCTATTCTTTGAAACTCTTGCTAAGAACTAGTAAAAATTAAAAAAAAATTCAGACCTGAATCTGTTCATCCGGTTTGTAAGATATACAGAAATAAGAGCAGTTTATATATCATCATAGGGATATAATCAGCAGAGTCCTGATTTTAGAAAATTCTAGGTACCAAGGAACTGATTTTTTCCAAGAAAGGAGAAAGAGACAACTTGTAGATTATGAGATTTAAGATTTAATCATATATGGATTATGATTGGAAGAGACAGACATAAATGAAGGAAAGAAAGAGAAAGAGAGAGAGAGAGACAGGGGAAAAGAGGAAGACAGAAAGAGAATCAATAAAATGTGATAGCCATCTGGTGGTTTGATGATATTAAGGAATTTTTTCATAATTTTGTTTAAGTGTGCTAATAGCATGTGATTATGTTTTCTATACATCCCAGTGTTTTAGAATTAGGTGCTGAAATTTTTATAGGTAAGGTTTGCTACAGAGTAATTCAAGGGGTTCAGGACTGTGAGGATGTGGTTGAAACAAGACTGGCCAGGAGTTCAAAACTGTTGAAGCTGCATGATGGTTGCTATAAGATTGACTGTACTTTCTCTTTATACTTTTGTCTACGTTTGACATTTTCTCTAGGGAAAAAGATACCTAACAGTGGAACAGTTGTCCCGCAGAGTTGTGATCGCCAAGCCTGGGGACTCTGCTCTGAATCTGTGGTCTGCAGTGTAGCCCAAATGTATGTTTTCATTGAGCTCTTCATTCGATTCTAAACTGTTGTTCGGTTGCTAAGCTGTGTCTGAGTCTCTGCACCGACTGCAGGACGCCAGGTTTCCCTGTCCTTCACTACCTCCCAGAGTTTGCCTAAACTCGTGTCCATTGAGTTGATGATCCATCCAACCATCTCATCCTCTTTGACCCCCTTCTCCTCCTGCCTTGAATCTTTCCCAGCATTAGGGTCTTTTCCAGTAAGTCAGCTCTTCACATCAGGTGGCCATAATATTGGAGCTTCACCTTCAGCATCAGTCCTTCCAGTGAGTATTTGGGATTGATTTCCTTTAGGATTGACTGGTTTGATCTCCTTGTTGCCTAAGGGACTCTCAAGAATCTTCTCCAGCACCAAAATTCTAAGGCATCGATTCTTCCGTGCTCCACCTTCTTTATGGTCCAGCTGTCACATCCATACATGACTGCTGGGAAAACCATAGCTTTGACTAGATGGACCTTTGTTGGCAAAGTGATGTCTCTGCTTTTTACTACACTGTCTAGATATGTCATAGCTCTTCTTCCGAGGAGCAAGCATGAATTTCTGGAGCACATCCTATTCATCAAGTGTCTTGATTCTAAATATCAACCAGGATTAGAACTCTCCAGGCCAGATCATCTCTAAAGTCTCTTCTAACTCTGAGCTTTCTAAGCCTGTATTTCTTTAAATAGTATAAACAAGATGTACTTAAGAAATTTAGGGATAAAATTGTTGGAGCAACCATCAAAACCTTGATAAATATAGTGAAACTTACCCAAGACCTCAAAATATAGTTGAAATATGGACAGTAGAGTATGAATCAAGTCCATTGATTCATTCCAAAAATATTTTTAATGCTTCTCAGTTCCAGACAGTGTGCCAAGAACTGGAAAATGGTTGTGGTCAAAAGAGTTATGATGGTAATAATTTTGAACTTCATTTATTATGTTCTAACATTTATTGTGTTACCAGAGAGAGAATGCTGATTTTTGAGACTGGAGCTGTGACTTCTGGCCCTGCCATCACACTTGTTCTCTAATCTAGAGTAAGCCCCATAACCTTTCTGAGCCTCTGTTTTCTGATCTGTCATCATGAGAAGGTTAGACCCTTATGGCGGAAAATGAACTATAGAACCTCTTGATGAAAGTGAAGGAGAAGAGGGGAAAAGCTGGCTTAAAACTCAGCATTCAAAACACTAAGATCGTGCCATCTGATCCCATCACTTCATGACAGACAGGGGGTGAAACAGTGGAAACAGTGACAGGTTTTATTTTCTTGGGCTCCAGAAGCACTGCAGACATGGCTGCAGCCATGGAATTAAAAGACGCTTGCTCCTCGGAAGAAGAGCTATGACCAACCTGGAGACAGGTATTAAAAAGCAGAGACATCACTTTGCTTACAAAGGTCCATATAGTCAACGTTACGGTTTTTTCACTAGTTGTGTACGGATGTGAGAGTTGGACTGTAAAGAAGGCTTGAGTGCCAGAGAATTGAAGCTTCCAAACTGTGATGCTGGAGAAGGCTCTTAAGAGTCCCTTGGACTGCAAGGAGCGCAAACTAGTCAGTCCTAAAGGAAATCAACCCTGAGTATTCATTGGAAGATCTGATGCTGAAGCTGGAACTCCAGTACTTTGGCCACCTGATGCGCAGAACTGACTTATTGGAAAAGACCCTGATGCTGGGAAAGACTGAGAGAGAAGAGGGTGACAAAGGATGGCACAAAGGATGGTTGGATGGCATCACCGACTCAATAAACATGAATCTGAGCAAGCTCCAGGAGATGGTGAAGAACAGGGAAGCGTGGTGTGCTGCAATCAACAGGGTCTCAAAAGAGTCGGATGTGACTGAGTGACTGAGCACGCTCTTAGCTGTTACACGATATGAAGCGTGGGAATGTTTTTCTCTGTATGTGGTGCCAGTATGTCTCTAGGTTTGTCATAGCTTTTCTTCCAAGGAGCAAATTTTTTTCTTACCCTTTCAGTAGCCGTGAATTTTGCTTGTCATTCGAGTTGGATTGGGGGTATCTTCCCTTTTTCCTGCCTCTGTAATATGGTTCTATAAACATACATTTCAGATGGCATAATTAGATTCTCTTCATAGCCTGAAACAGGTCTGATCCTAAGCTCATTTACTGTGTTAGAACAGAATTGATCTTGCTTTCACATTTAATTCACCTTCTACAGATTTTGAGAGGAAGAAAAATAGCAATGCTAGCTCTGCATAACTAGGCCAGAGTTAATAGGGGCAGGTTGGAAATCCAGCGTTATCATATTTGTTTGCCCTTCTCTGTCTACTTTTTAAGTGTTAATATACGCAGATCATTCGGATAAACAGTTCTGTCCAGCTTGAGGCTCTTGCCAGTTTGGCTTTACTTATCATACATGTTCAAATGATTCTGCTCTTACTCAGTTGTTATGAACCCCATTTACGGTATCTGGGATTACCAGGAGAAAAACAACAGGATGTATTTCATTTGCAATATTAAACATAAAATCCCTTTGCAGATGTCATCTTACGTGTGGAGTATGACATAGCCTTTTCCTTTTAAATAAATATTATGCACAATATAATGGATAAGACAGAAAATTTCAAGTCAAGGAAACCATATGAGTAAGTTAGTTAAGGTCTGTGAGAAGCAGTTTTCCTCATCTTCTTGGGGCTGGTGCATGGGATGATCCAGAGAGATGATATGAGGTGGGAGGTGGGAGGGGGCTTTGGCATTGGGAGATCATGTACCCCTGTGGCTGATTCATGTCAATGTATGGCAAAACCAATACAGTATCGTAACATAGAATAAAGTATTAAAAAAAAAAGAAATTGAAACTAGCGTCATATTCCCCCCTGGGTTCTTTTCAGAATGAAATAGCTTACACATAAACCACTCAGCACAGTACCCGCCACCTACCAGGCAGTCAGCAAATAGAATTGCTCCTTCTTCCCTCTTTTTTTCCCCCTTTTTCTTCATTTATGTATTTTACTGATTTTTCCTATTATTTTGTAGAAAGCTCTTTTAAAAATATATCTTTTCCCCCACTGTGTCCCCCTTGGCCTGACAAAGCAATAAATTTCTCCTTCACCCCCCCAACAAATAATTCCAAAAATATATTTTTAGAAGGACTGGAGTCTAAGTGTTAATGGTTTTCCTCCTAAAAAAGTCTTTTTTTGAAGTCTTAGTTCAGTATACAAATAAATATCTGCAATTGAAGGAACTAATTAGGAAACAATGTCTGTGTCATTATATACCCAGAGATTGTATATGGGAGATGGAGGGAGAGGAGTATATCCAGGCTCCTCCGTGGCAGGCCTGACGTGTTGTATCATTCAGTGCTCCAATCAGGGAGGTCCTGGTGGTCCAGTGGCTGAGACTCTGCTCCCAGTGCAGGGGGCCCGGGTTCGATTCCTGGCCAGGGAACGAAATCTCAGCCGCTACAACTAAAAGATTCTGCATGCCATACCAGAGACTGCAGAGTCTACATGTCAGATAAATGAATAACAATACTCTCATCAGCTCCGGAAACAGGTCTCCCTGCACCTCATTTGGCCTCATGAGATGAGGACGCTGACGCCAGCTTGTGTCATGTAGCGTCAGACTGTTGGCACGTGTAGTCTGGGGCCTGGAGTCTCGGTCTCACTTCACGCTGTCCACTGGCGTGCATCAGTCACCAAAGAGAGGAGGGTGGCTGTGCCTGCTAACTGGAAGGGAGCAGGGTCATGGTGTGGACGAGCAGACCGGACTTTCTCGTGTTAGACTCGTGNTGGGGACTCTGCTCTGAATCTGTGGTCTGCAGTGTAGCCCAAATGTATGTTTTCATTGAGCTCTTCATTCGATTCTAAACTGTTGTTCGGTTGCTAAGCTGTGTCTGAGTCTCTGCACCGACTGCAGGACGCCAGGTTTCCCTGTCCTTCACTACCTCCCAGAGTTTGCCTAAACTCGTGTCCATTGAGTTGATGATCCATCCAACCATCTCATCCTCTTTGACCCCCTTCTCCTCCTGCCTTGAATCTTTCCCAGCATTAGGGTCTTTTCCAGTAAGTCAGCTCTTCACATCAGGTGGCCATAATATTGGAGCTTCACCTTCAGCATCAGTCCTTCCAGTGAGTATTTGGGATTGATTTCCTTTAGGATTGACTGGTTTGATCTCCTTGTTGCCTAAGGGACTCTCAAGAATCTTCTCCAGCACCAAAATTCTAAGGCATCGATTCTTCCGTGCTCCACCTTCTTTATGGTCCAGCTGTCACATCCATACATGACTGCTGGGAAAACCATAGCTTTGACTAGATGGACCTTTGTTGGCAAAGTGATGTCTCTGCTTTTTACTACACTGTCTAGATATGTCATAGCTCTTCTTCCGAGGAGCAAGCATGAATTTCTGGAGCACATCCTATTCATCAAGTGTCTTGATTCTAAATATCAACCAGGATTAGAACTCTCCAGGCCAGATCATCTCTAAAGTCTCTTCTAACTCTGAGCTTTCTAAGCCTGTATTTCTTTAAATAGTATAAACAAGATGTACTTAAGAAATTTAGGGATAAAATTGTTGGAGCAACCATCAAAACCTTGATAAATATAGTGAAACTTACCCAAGACCTCAAAATATAGTTGAAATATGGACAGTAGAGTATGAATCAAGTCCATTGATTCATTCCAAAAATATTTTTAATGCTTCTCAGTTCCAGACAGTGTGCCAAGAACTGGAAAATGGTTGTGGTCAAAAGAGTTATGATGGTAATAATTTTGAACTTCATTTATTATGTTCTAACATTTATTGTGTTACCAGAGAGAGAATGCTGATTTTTGAGACTGGAGCTGTGACTTCTGGCCCTGCCATCACACTTGTTCTCTAATCTAGAGTAAGCCCCATAACCTTTCTGAGCCTCTGTTTTCTGATCTGTCATCATGAGAAGGTTAGACCCTTATGGCGGAAAATGAACTATAGAACCTCTTGATGAAAGTGAAGGAGAAGAGGGGAAAAGCTGGCTTAAAACTCAGCATTCAAAACACTAAGATCGTGCCATCTGATCCCATCACTTCATGACAGACAGGGGGTGAAACAGTGGAAACAGTGACAGGTTTTATTTTCTTGGGCTCCAGAAGCACTGCAGACATGGCTGCAGCCATGGAATTAAAAGACGCTTGCTCCTCGGAAGAAGAGCTATGACCAACCTGGAGACAGGTATTAAAAAGCAGAGACATCACTTTGCTTACAAAGGTCCATATAGTCAACGTTACGGTTTTTTCACTAGTTGTGTACGGATGTGAGAGTTGGACTGTAAAGAAGGCTTGAGTGCCAGAGAATTGAAGCTTCCAAACTGTGATGCTGGAGAAGGCTCTTAAGAGTCCCTTGGACTGCAAGGAGCGCAAACTAGTCAGTCCTAAAGGAAATCAACCCTGAGTATTCATTGGAAGATCTGATGCTGAAGCTGGAACTCCAGTACTTTGGCCACCTGATGCGCAGAACTGACTTATTGGAAAAGACCCTGATGCTGGGAAAGACTGAGAGAGAAGAGGGTGACAAAGGATGGCACAAAGGATGGTTGGATGGCATCACCGACTCAGTAAACATGAATCTGAGCAAGCTCCAGGAGATGGTGAAGAACAGGGAAGCGTGGTGTGCTGCAATCAACAGGGTCTCAAAAGAGTCGGATGTGACTGAGCAACTGAGCACGCTCTTAGCTGTTACACGATATGAAGCGTGGGAATGTTTTTCTCTGTATGTGGTGCCAGTATGTCTCTAGGTTTGTCATAGCTTTTCTTCCAAGGAGCAAATTTTTTTCTTACCCTTTCAGTAGCCGTGAATTTTGCTTGTCATTCGAGTTGGATTGGGGGTATCTTCCCTTTTTCCTGCCTCTGTAATATGGTTCTATAAACATACATTTCAGATGGCATAATTAGATTCTCTTCATAGCCTGAAACAGGTCTGATCCTAAGCTCATTTACTGTGTTAGAACAGAATTGATCTTGCTTTCACATTTAATTCACCTTCTACAGATTTTGAGAGGAAGAAAAATAGCAATGCTAGCTCTGCATAACTAGGCCAGAGTTAATAGGGGCAGGTTGGAAATCCAGCGTTATCATATTTGTTTGCCTTTCTCTGTCTACTTTTTAAGTGTTAATATACGCAGATCATTCGGATAAACAGTTCTGTCCAGCTTGAGGCTCTTGCCAGTTTGGCTTTACTTATCATACATGTTCAAATGATTCTGCTCTTACTCAGTTGTTATGAACCCCATTTACGGTATCTGGGATTACCAGGAGAAAAACAACAGGATGTATTTCATTTGCAATATTAAACATCAAATCCCTTTGCAGATGTCATCTTACGTGTGGAGTATGACATAGCCTTTTCCTTTTAAATAAATATTATGCACAATATAATGGATAAGACAGAAAATTTCAAGTCAAGGAAACCATATGAGTAAGTTAGTTAAGGTCTGTGAGAAGCAGTTTTCCTCATCTTCTTGGGGCTGGTGCATGGGATGATCCAGAGAGATGATATGAGGTGGGAGGTGGGAGGGGGCTTTGGCATTGGGAGATCATGTACCCCTGTGGCTGATTCATGTCAATGTATGGCAAAACCAATACAGTATCGTAACGTAGAATAAAGTATTAAAAAAAAAAGAAATTGAAACTAGCGTCATATTCCCCCCTGGGTTCTTTTCAGAATGAAATAGCTTACACATAAACCACTCAGCACAGTACCCGCCACCTACCAGGCAGTCAGCAAATAGAATTGCTCCTTCTTCCCTCTTTTTTTCCCCCTTTTTCTTCATTTATGTATTTTACTGATTTTTCCTATTATTTTGTAGAAAGCTCTTTTAAAAATATATCTTTTCCCCCACTGTGTCCCCCTTGGCCTGACAAAGCAATAAATTTCTCCTTCACCCACCCCAACAAATAATTCCAAAAATATATTTTTAGAAGGACTGGAGTCTAAGTGTTAATGGTTTTCCTCCTAAAAAAGTCTTTTTTTGAAGTCTTAGTTCAGTATACAAATAAATATCTGCAATTGAAGGAACTAATTAGGAAACAATGTCTGTGTCATTATATACCCAGAGATTGTATATGGGAGATGGAGGGAGAGGAGTATATCCAGGCTCCTCCGTGGCAGGCCTGACGTGTTGTATCATTCAGTGCTCCAATCAGGGAGGTCCTGGTGGTCCAGTGGCTGAGACTCTGCTCCCAGTGCAGGGGGCCCGGGTTCGATTCCTGGCCAGGGAACGAAATCTCAGCCGCTACAACTAAAAGATTCTGCATGCCATACCAGAGACTGCAGAGTCTACATGTCAGATAAATGAATAACAATACTCTCATCAGCTCCGGAAACAGGTCTCCCTGCACCTCATTTGGCCTCATGAGATGAGGACGCTGACGCCAGCTTGTGTCATGTAGCGTCAGACTGTTGGCACGTGTAGTCTGGGGCCTGGAGTCTCGGTCTCACTTCACGCTGTCCACTGGCGTGCATCAGTCACCAAAGAGAGGAGGGTGGCTGTGCCTGCTAACTGGAAGGGAGCAGGGTCACGGTGTGGACGAGCAGACCGGACTTTCTCGTGTTAGACTCGTGGTGCTCTGCTCGCCCTCCATTCCGAAACCCGCTTCTTGAGAAGGAAATGGCAGCCCACTCCAGTACTCTTGCCTGGAGAATCCTACGGTCAGGGGAGCCTGGTGGGCTACAGTCCATGGGGTCGCAGAGTCAGACACGGCTGGGCGACTTCCCTTTCTTCTAAGACATGGTTTAGCCACAAGTCATATTCTTCGGGTAGGTTAGGATAGACAGATTGAGCACAATTATTCTATGGTATACTGCCTGGATAAGAAATTATCGTATAATCATACCGAATTAAATCCATATATGTCTGTAAAGTTTTTAAAATGTTTTGCCAGTCTTATTTATTTTTCTTTATTGCTCCCAGACAATTCAGAAGTATTTGGGCATTTTTATATGTGCTGTGCATAATACCAGAAATAAATACTGTAGTATATTTCTTCCAGGTTCTACTTGGCTGCCAGGGACAGTAGAATAGCAGAAAAAAAATGTATTTCTTATTGTGGTTTACAGCATTTCTTCTTTCATCTTTTATTGAAGATGAAGACTGGTTTATAGTGCTTTTCAATCTATAGTTTATTATAAAAAAAAATTAACTAGTGAAACTATAGCCATATATAGCTGTTTTGCAAATTCATTAAGAAAGAAACTACATTTGAGGGAGGAAAAAAAATCAAAACCATGCAGTGGCCAGTAAGATGTGAGGCAGCTAATTGCTTCCTGTCCCTTTTGAAATTACTCAGCCTGAAAAAAGATAGCACATATTGATTTACTGTATAGTAAATGTCCCATGTCTGTGCTCCTCTCACACCCAGATGCACACACACTGCACGTTCACACACAGCAGGAGCATCCAGAAACTGGGTACCCACCCCTTTCTTTCATCAGACTTACGTAATAAAATCAGGATGGAACATTTTCTTCCTTTGCAGAGGGAGAGCATAAAATCATGAAAACCCGCAAATGAGTGGCAGTGTGATATTATCTTGAATGCGTGATATGTTTGTGTGCTTTAAATCTTTTTAAAAAGCAAGTTTTCCAAGGAAAAAGAAAGATTTCCTGATGATGTAGTAGTATCAGTTAATCCATATGTATATTAATATATCTCTATGCATTTGTAGTATTAGGAGCGATGTCAAAACTTAGGCTTGGTTGATCATTTTTTGGAAGTTAATATGAAGATTATGCAAATTCAACCTGTGCTTGTCAATATGGTCTTTTGCTTTATTTCCGGAACGATCCACTCATCTAGAGAATGGGGGTTTTATTCGTGTATGTTGTAACTCCTGTTTGTGATTTTTTCTATAAATGTTCGATTTTTTTTTTCAGCATAGATTTTGAAAGTGCTGGTTTTGGTCATCCTAAAGCCAAATCATTAAAATGAGTGAGAAGTTTAAAAATAATAGTAATAATAGATCTTCTAGAGGAGACTAAAGTCTGCAGTTGAGACTCATGTAAGCACACATTTCTGGAGTGTAACAGCCTGTGTATATTTCTCTTTTGCTTTAAATGAACATAAATTGTTATCTATGATTTTTAGGTGTGATCCTGGTTGCTTCTACAGCTCAGATGGTTCAGGAATTCATTGTATTACAGTACATTGCACTTTATCTTGAAAGGATCAGAGCATCCTTATTTGCAGAAGAGATGGGATTTTGTGATTGGAACGGCTTCTCCTTTATTAGATTGTGTGTTAATATATGTCTGTGTGTCCTTTATGTCAAAAAAAATGTGTATCACTCCCCCACCCCACCAAGTTTTTCTTGGAAATATATTTGTCCTCCTTGTTTGACATTAGCATCTATTCCCAAAGAGCTCTGTTTCAGATTTTCATGGAGCTTCGCTGATGGCTCTTCCGTAAACGCACCAGCACCCGTTTCATCCCAGGATTCTGAATACAGGCTTGGCTGCTCCTGCAAGGCTGCTGTTTACTGGCAAGTTCCCATTAACACAGCCACAACTCCTGGGTTAGATAATGGACTCAAAGGTTAAGAGCAGAGGATCTCAACAGCTCCAATCAGCAGGGCTTTTCCAGGGCTAATTACCTCTTTGCTGTGCTGACTCTAATGTGACATGTTTATTGCCTTAACTAACAACTCATTAGCTTAGTTGATGTTTTTGTCAATATTAATTCGTTCATTTAAGCCAAGTCAAAGCTTAAACAAAGATGTCCAGACTGAGAAACGGGCAGCAGAGTGACTTTTGTTTGTTCATCTTTTTTTTTTTCCCTCCCTTACTCAACCTCAATAAAATAAATGTGTAGAAAGGAAACATTTAGAGTGCTTATATTGAGAATGTTGGTATTCCTTTGCCTGCATGTAGAACAATTCTGACTTTATTTCTGCTATAGTTATTCTACATTCCATGTCACAGCTTACTTAATATCTACTAAGGGCCACTATATTTCCCCGATGGCTTAGTGGTAAAGAATTTGCCTGCAATGCTGGAGATGCAGAAGACATGGGTTCAGTCCCCGGGTCAGGAAGATCCCCTGGAGGATGGCATGGCAACCCACACCAGTATTCTTGCCTAGAGAATCCATGGACTTAGGAGCCTGGCAGGCTAGAGCCCATTAGGTTGCAAAGAGTTGGACGAGACTGAAGCAGCTGAGCGCACACACCAGGGCACGCTCTCTACTCTTTGCCTGTGTATCTACAAAGGGTTCATGTTCAGCAGCTCCTCATTCCAGTTGAATGTTTTACTGTGGTTATTAGAAAAGAGATCAAGTAATTTTTCATACTATTTTATTCTCCACCAGACTACCTATAAAATTACTTTGAGATTTATCTTACAATGATCACAAACTTCCTTAATTAGCCTGTGTGAATTATTTTAAAATTGGAAGCAGTTATGAAGTTATATCAAGTGTTTCTTGCCATACTTTTGGTTGTCATTAATAGTATTTATTAAAGAATGTCATTGTTTTGATTTTATGTGTTTTTGTAAATAATTGTTAAATTCTAGAAGCCTGAGAGGAGTACACATGGATAGAATAGCTGGGCATGAGACCTTGCTTGAGTAGGGGGTCGATCACTTTGGAGAGACACATCAGCGTCATGTGAATCCTGTCATACATTGGCCCAGTCCCTCTCACATGCTGTTAAGGGAGTACAGATGACCAGAAATGGTTAAGGTCAAATGCTAGTGGAACTTCAGTGTTAGGAAAGGTTCATGTTTGAAAAAGGGCCAGTCTCTGCTTAGAAGGCCAGAGACTCATACTGGTTGGTTGGTTCCTGGAGGTGATCAGGCCTAGAGAAGGCTGATAGAAGCTATGCATAGAACATGGTAAGACATACATGTTGTATAGCCCGTAGAAACTCCTGTTTCCTCCATCTTTCTGTACCTAGAGAGCACCTAGCAAACAGCACCTAAACCTAGGTACCTAGACAGTACCTAGACAAACACCAAATCGTTTTCAGTAGTCATGAGAATTCACTGTCCCGGAAGACAGAAATACTTCAGTCTGTGCCTGTCACCTTTTGCAGAGTGCTTCCCTCTCTCTCACTTTCTGGGCTTTTGGTCTGCTTATTTTTCTTTACAGGACTTAGTACTACTCGACATACCTGTGTGTTCATTTGGATGTTCTGTCCCAGCTAGAATGTAAGTTTCCTGAGAGCTTCATAAGCTTCAACTTGGTTGACCTGTGCTTTAGAACCATGCCTAGTCCCCAGCAGGCCTAGGAAATAATGGGTCAGTGAAAGGATCCCCCAGCTATTAGGTGCCAGAGCTAGAACTTGAACCCCTGTTCTCTTGCTTTGCTTTCCACACCCTGCGCCCCCCTGCCCCCCATGCATGACATTCAACAACCACACACCTTTGGGGAAAAGGACAGAGAAGTGTTTAGATCATTCAACTAAAGATTCCATAGGGGNACTTGGTTGACCTGTGCTTTAGAACCATGCCTAGTCCCCAGCAGGCCTAGGAAATAATGGGTCAGTGAAAGGATCCCCCAAAGGATCCCCCAGTTATTAGGTGCCAGAGCTAGAACTTGAACCCCTGTTCTCTTGCTTTGCTTTCCGCACCCTGCGCCCCCCTGCCCCCCATGCATGACATTCAACCACCACACACCTTTGGGGAAAAGGACAGAGAAGTATTTAGATCATTCAACTAAAGATTCCATAGGGGAAAAAAGGCTTCCATAGATCCATGGATTTTTTTTTTTTAATTCTTTGACATCATAAACATCTACATTTTTACTTCTTCATTGCTGATCCGCAAATTGTCAGCACTTTTTACCTTCCTTAAGGAGGAAAAGAACCTTATGCAGTAAGTAATATCCTTTTGTTTATGTGAAGGTAAAACACTTATTTTGGTCTTCCACCCAAAATACATGAAATATCAAAAACAAAATGAGATTAAATTTCACGGTATGACACAACTTAATTAAGAACTCAAAAAGAAAAAAAAATGTCCTTTCAATCAAGCAGCATTGGATTTTATACTCTTCTGACTGTAGGATAAGAAATAGCTACTTTATATGAATCAGAACTGTTTTGACTAAGCTGATATCACATTAATAAATTTTAAAATAACTTCCTAATTTAACAGAAAAATTTTATGCCTTTTAGTAAATGAAATGATGACTTGATTTCTATGTAATACAGGATATAAAAAGTTCAAAAGTAGTTTTTTATAGCTATTAATACAAAGCCTCTCATCATAGAAGTGTTTATTATTCTATGTCCATGAATAATGTGCACTGTTTTGGGATTATTTTTAATCAAATCATGTACCTGTGTAAAGCCAAAGAATAGAATTCTAGATGGCATTCTGCCGTCCTGGTTCTTTGATGGACATTAGCAAGTGGGAAAAGGCTTCATTCAGTTGGTTATACTTTGAAATAAGTGGCCAATCATTATTAATTCATTTTGCACTCATTGTAATGGCACAAATCATCATAAATTCATTTGGTTTAAAGTGCATATAATATGTTCTCCCACAGGAAGATCTTGTAATTGAGCTATTAATTAGTACTTTTTTAAAATATGACTTTTATTTTTTTCCCCCTTCTGTACTCTCTAGAGCTGAGGAGGTTAGTGGCCATTTCTTTATTAATGATTTTCTTTAAGTATGATGAACCAGTTTATCTAAACTAGGCCTGTTAACTAGCTGAGTGCTCAGTCGTGTCTGACTCTGCGACCCCAAGGACAGTAGCCCACCAGGCTCCTCTGTCCATGGGATTCTCCAAGCAAGAATGCTGGAGTGGGTTGCCATTTCCTTTTCCAGTTAACTAGCCAAAGAGGGACCCAAACCCAAGAAAATGGTTCCATATATTGCCTACCAGCAGGACAATAGCAGTAATTGTCAGTCATCTCTAAGGGCTCTTAGGAAATTCTCTGAAATGCTTTGGTTTTATGATAATTCCAGTAAGAAAATCTCATTCTTTCTTGGTACGCATAGTTTGACTGTGGCTTCTATGTTAGTTGCTAATTCTTAGAACATCTCCCTGTAGCCCCTGGTTTCCTATAAACATCTCCTGCCATAACATCCAGGTTCCCTTGACTCCAGCAGGCGGGCACTCCGTGACTGAGGGCCCCGCCCTGCCCCGTTACTCTGCGTAGTCCTGCCCCGTTTCCTGCTTCAGCCTCTTCACTTATTCAGCACCTTCTTCCTTGGGTTGTACCAGTTGCTAGAGGGCTTATGACAGCTGGTTGCAGAACAATGAGACCTTCATGCTTCAAGAGGAGCATGTAAGGGAAAACTTAGTCCAAATAAAAAAAGAAAAGAAAAATTGTAATTGCAAAGCTGGGAAAAAATATCATTGATTTTAAAGCTTTTTAAATGATCCTTTCTTATTTAGTGCTGTTTCAGCACAAACAGAAACTGGGTTAAAAAAAAATCCTACACAATTCACATTTGTGTCATGAACATGTCGTGTTAGTAGAATCTGTGGTTATATGAAAATAAAAATTTGAGATAGTGTTTAAAATGTTTTGTTAATGTGTTTAACTGCCAGTTAACTGTCTGCCTGTGTGTTTTAAGTGAATAAAATAAGTCATTTTTTTCATTATGTTTTGAACAGTGTGCTAACGTTGTTCTTTGTGCTATGGAGAGCTCAGGGTACCATCAAGTTTAGTTTCTATACTTTCATTAGAAATGCAAAAGGGGAAAAAGTGGAATAGAATCAATAATATAAAAGTGTTATTTATTATCAAATGATGCTGAAAACGATACCCGATGCTTATAGAAATATATAACTATAGTTCTTTATAATTAATAGGGTTGTCTTATGATAGTTATTCATTAAATGTAGAGTACATTAATAAAGTGAGTCTACAGTTTGTGATAAGGATAGAAAAATAATCCATAAAGCAAATTCATTATTTCCTAAGTAACAGCCTCAGAAAGTGTGTGTGCGTGTGTGTGTATTATGACTTGTATTGTTAATCTTTTGAAAGAGCTGGTCATCGTAACCAGCCAGATCGGGTAAAAATGTTTTAAGTTGGCATTTTTCCTTGGTCAGTTCATGACAGGACAGCAGTCATCTTGCCAGAGCAACAAGTTGGCCATAGTATATGGCTGTACCCACAGCTTACATAGGCTTTATTTTGCTATCTCTGTGTCAGTCCTTTTCTCATTTTTAGCATGTTGCTGTTACTGCAGAGTGTAAATAGTTTCTTGCAGCGTTGTGTCTCTGTAGCATTTTTTTTAAAATGGTGAGATTAAAGTAGGAGCACTTTTAAACAAACAGCTTGAGATAAGCTTGAGATAAGCAGCACTAAAATATGAGCTATTGTTGTTACTCTTGACTGCAGGACAACAGAATTACTCTCTCAACAGCTGGAGGGTCTAAGTTAATTGTGATTTATCCGATGCTGGATTTTCAGCGCTTTCTGCCTTTTAAGGGGCTCTGTCTTGATTTGATTTCTTGCCAGGGTTCAGAGCCAGTCTGCATTCTGGAGCTCGTATGGCTACTCACAGTGGCGAGGGGGTGGGGCAGGGGGTTCTGCTTGGTTAATGCCCACCGCAAAGCTGCCAGTGTCTGTACTGTGTACCCATCTTACTGGTAAGAAAGACTAGTCGTCTGATAACCCTGCCATGAATATGGTCACAGGTCGACTTGAATAATGCTGAATTCCATCCTGTAACAAGTTGAGTTAGGAACCTCTTGGCAGTCTCAATGAAAAGCCAGTGGCCAGTAATGGGGCTTCTGGGTGTGATTCTTAGAATGGGGAAGGACTGTGCAGTTCCTCTGGACAGTACAAGCAGCAGTGATAACAAGCAGCAGTTTTTTTCAAAACTTTCCGAGATCATCCTTTCGGGCATGCTCAGTTGTGTCTGACTTTTTGCAACCACGTGGACTGTAGCCTGTCAGGCTCCTCTGTCCATGGAATGTTCCAGGCAAGAACACTGGAGTGGGTTGACGTTTCCTACTCCAGGGGATCTTCCCAACCCAGGGATCGAAGCTGCATCTCTTGCTTCTCCTGCATTGGCAGACAGATTCTTTTACCACTGAGCCATCTGGAAAGCCCTCTGATATCATGGGTCAGTAAAATTTCCAAAAATAAAATTTGGGAGTATTTAGCAGAACTTTGTTTTATTTTGTTGAGTGCAAACATTCAGAAAATCTGACTATCTTTATCATTTTACATAAAAAAATTTATTCACCAAAAAAGTAGTAAGTACATAACCTTAGAATAAGCACTCTTTTAAACTGAATAAATTTAGCTTTATGAAAAAAATGCACATTACATTTTTTATATTTTACCATTTCACCAGAGTCATGGAAACTTGGACATAGACCAGCACAAGTTTGTAGCAGATTCTTGGAAATTTGTGTTCTGTGCATAATTTTACTGCGCATGCTGGGTGCATGCTGCGTAAAGTAATTTTTAGTATTTGCCAAAGCAAGAATTATGTATTAAGTACTTACTGAATTTATAAATCACGGTGATAAGCCTCATGTGGAAAAAAAAAGTTTTTTAATGAAAATTTCATATGACCCAGGGAATTTGCTCATTTAGCAGATGTGAAAAAGTAATAAAATTAGCTTTGGACTAATTTTGGAATTAATTAGCTTTGGAATAAATACCAAAGATGCCATATTGTTGTTTGTTAAACGTATAGATAATAATTACTCTCATAAAAAGAAGAATTTCATTCTAAGGGAAGCAGAGAGGACCTGGCAGAAATTGCCAGCTGCCAAGCGCAGCCCATTGCAGCATCCCTGCCTAGAAGATTCCATGGGCAGAGGATTCTGGCAGGCTACGGTCCATGGAGTCGCAGAGAGTCAAACAGAAATGAACAGCTGAGCGCACGCGCGCACGCGCACACACACAGTCCATGGAGTCGCAAAGAGTCAGAAATGAACAACTGAGTGCGCACACGCACGCGCACACGGTCCATGGAGTCGCAGAGTCAGTCACAAATGAACGACTGAGCGTGCGCGTGCACACACACCTGCATGCCATTCTGTCCCGTGAGAACAAAGCCTCAGAACTGTTGAAGATGGCATTGTGGTTGGATAACAAACTACATTTCCCATCCTTCCCTTCCTTCCTTAAACTGAGGGGAATTATGATGTCATTTTGGTCGGTGAAATATAGTTAGATTTTACTGGGGGCTTGGCTTACCTGGCACGTGTCCTTCTGCCCGACAGCCTTCTGCCTCTTCCTGCAGGAAGCCGGGGGCAGTACTGGGTATGCCATCCACCATCTATCTAGTGGGCGTGATACGCGAAGGTAGAGGCGAGACAGTGACAACTTGGTATCGCTGTATTTAGCCATTGAACCAGCAATAGCAACCTTCTCATTGTGTGGGAAAAGATAAAACATATCATTTGGTTAATCTTCTGTTTTGGTGGAGTCTCATGAATAAAACATGGTTGTAAAGGCGTAAGTTGTGTTCAGAGATGTGTACTGGTCACGTTGCCCGTGGCCTGAGCCACAGGGGCCTGCAGCTAACCACTTGCCACCCACAGTTCTCAGTTATCTCATCTGAAATACAGGAATAGATCACTGTTTCCTAAGGTCTTTTCGACTTGAAAATGCTGATTCTAATTCAACCAATTGGCTGGGGATAAGTAGATCAGAATTTAAGAGGCAGTAGGTCTTGCCTCTTTCTGAAAATCTAATCAAACCTCTTCTTCGCTTAGAACTTTCTGGTGGTTCCCCATTGTCACCAGAATACAGACTCCTGGCATGGTAGGTAAGGCCCTTTATGATCGGGCTCTCATAGCGTGTCCTGCCTCGTGTCTCTCTATTTCATCCACTTTCTCCTCTTTTCCCTCTTGCCCATCACCCCAACCCTTTCCCTTTCCTCTGACAAGTTTTCCAGCCCTGTTGAACTGTGTGTAGCCGCTTGGTCTGGCCATGTTCCCTCTCATCTCCTGGTCTTTAGACTTGCTATTCTCTTTTCCTATAATATTTTTTTTTCCATACTTCTCTCCAGTGAGTGACTAAGCCCTACTTAGTCTTTAGGTTTGGATGTTCAGCTCACCTTTCCCTTCTTATATCCCTAAGATCAGATTAAGTGCCTGTTAAGTTCTGTCTTGATACCTTGAGCTTATAAATATTTTAACACTCTTCATAATACATTCAGATTGCCTATGTGCTCACCTGTATCCTGAGCTAGAATGAATTTCTTTGAAAAAAACTGAGTCTTGTTCTCTTTTTTCTCCCCAGGGCTTAGTACACTGTAGCAATACTCTGTCAATAGTTCTCACAGGAATCTTGGTATGGAAGGGTTGGGACCAAATTGTGAAAAGTCTTGAACGAATATCAGGCCGGTTTGTTAAACTTCTTAATGCTGCCACTGGGAAAGTTTTTTACAAAAGACTCAGTCATAGTGGCAGATGGTGGCATCCTTCTCCACCTTGCTTACTCAGTGAGGTAATGTTCCTTGACTGTAGAACAGTGGGGCACATATGTAAAATAAGTTAATATATGCTTT
>SJYW01038126.1:658498-668719 GCA_006410735.1 Raphicerus campestris
GGTCGGTGAAATATAGTTAGATTTTACTGGGGGCTTGGCTTACCTGGCACGTGTCCTTCTGCCCGACAGCCTTCTGCCTCTTCCTGCAGGAAGCCGGGGGCAGTACTGGGTATGCCATCCACCATCTATCTAGTGGGCGTGATACGCGAAGGTAGAGGCGAGACAGTGACAACTTGGTATCGCTGTATTTAGCCATTGAACCAGCAATAGCAACCTTCTCATTGTGTGGGAAAAGATAAAACATATCATTTGGTTAATCTTCTGTTTTGGTGGAGTCTCATGAATAAAACATGGTTGTAAAGGTGTAAGTTGTGTTCAGAGATGTGTGCTGGTCACGTTGCCCGTGGCCTGAGCCACAGGGGCCTGCAGCTAACCACTTGCCACCCACAGTTCTCAGTTATCTCATCTGAAATACAGGAATAGATCACTGTTTCCTAAGGTCTTTTCGACTTGAAAATGCTGATTCTAATTCAACCAATTGGCTGGGGATAAGTAGATCAGAATTTAAGAGGCAGTAGGTCTTGCCTCTTTCTGAAAATCTAATCAAACCTCTTCTTCGCTTAGAACTTTCTGGTGGTTCCCCATTGTCACCAGAATACAGACTCCTGGCATGGTAGGTAAGGCCCTTTATGATCGGGCTCTCATAGCGTGTCCTGCCTCGTGTCTCTCTATTTCATCCACTTTCTCCTCTTTTCCCTCTTGCCCATCACCCCAACCCTTTCCCTTTCCTCTGACAAGTTTTCCAGCCCTGTTGAACTGTGTGTAGCCGCTTGGTCTGGCCATGTTCCCTCTCATCTCCTGGTCTTTAGACTTGCTATTCTCTTTTCCTATAATATTTTTTTTTCCATACTTCTCTCCAGTGAGTGACTAAGCCCTACTTAGTCTTTAGGTTTGGATGTTCAGCTCACCTTTCCCTTCTTATATCCCTAAGATCAGATTAAGTGCCTGTTAAGTTCTGTCTTGATACCTTGAGCTTATAAATATTTTAACACTCTGCATAATACATTCAGATTGCCTATGTGCTCACCTGTATCCTGAGCTAGAATGAATTTCTTTGAAAAAAACTGAGTCTTGTTCTCTTTTTTCTCCCCAGGGCTTAGTACACTGTAGCAATACTCTGTCAATAGTTCTCACAGGAATCTTGGTATGGAAGGGTTGGGACCAAATTGTGAAAAGTCTTGAACGAATATCAGGCCGGTTTGTTAAACTTCTTAATGCTGCCACTGGGAAAGTTTTTTACAAAAGACTCAGTCATAGTGGCAGATGGTGGCATCCTTCTCCACCTTGCTTACTCAGTGAGGTAATGTTCCTTGACTGTAGAACAGTGGGGCACATATGTAAAATAAGTTAATATATGCTTTGTACAAAATTAGATTCCATTTTGTACAGATTAAAATACAACATTTATTGGGTACCAGAGATTTTAGAAAAGTTCTGAGAGATCGACTTAAAATTCATGTTCTGTCACAAGCTTTTTTTTTTTTTTCTTTCTGCCAATAGAGAAAGTGCTATCATTGTCTTAATTTTAGCTTTTTGATCACCATGGTCCATATTGCATAACACCTAAATCATATGGAGTCATAAGTTAGATAAACTTTATAGAATACAAGTTGAAAAGGAATAAATGTACCTTTCCCTCATTATTATTATCATATAAACCATTTAAAAAAATCTGATTCTTCAGTATCAACAGAAAGAATATATGATACAGAAATTTGAATCCTAAGATATCTTCAGAACGTAAGTGTCAGTATCGCTGGTAACATTCAAGTCGTAAGCATGTTATTAATCAACAAGGCTAGAAGTCAGAAGGTTTAACTTAGAAATCCTCTTATCTTCTCATATTTACATGTTTTGTTGGGAATAACTTGTCAGAGACAGATGTGGAATTTTAACATCTGCATGTCTTTAGAATTCTGAAACAGATCATTGGGAAAAAAAAAAACACCAGACACTTACTAGCAGATTTAAACTTTTTGTGTTAAATAGGTCATTTTCCTCTCTGCTTCCCCTGATGCGTCCCCAGATGGTAGAAACTGCCCGGCCAGAGCTGCTGGGCTCTTTGCTTGGTGCTGTTAGTCACTAAGCTGTGTCTCACTCTTTGAAACCCCATGCACTATAGCCCGTCAGGCTCTTCTGTCCATGGGATGTCCCAGGCAAGAATACTTGAGTAGGTTGCCATTTCCTTCTCCAGGGGATCTTCCTGACCCAGGGATCGAACTTGTGTCTCCTACACTGGCAGGTGGACTCTTTACCATGAAGCCAAAAGGGAAGCCATCCTTCTATTTACCCCCATTTCAGTTCATCTCATTTAACAATTGGCTGTAACGTAAAAGTGAGCAAATGCTTTTACTTGTTGAGTGCAGTAAATTAAATTTCATATGCTATGTTCTTAATTTTGGAAACAGACAAGTTCAACCTGTTATTCAGAATGAGCCCCGATTGCCCTTCATGGAACACATGCCGATGTAGCCCTTGGCAGTACACTGTGTATGGTTTTAATTCATTTAACACTCTGGCCCTTTGCAATAGCTATTATCATCCCCATTTTACAGATAAGGAAACTGAGGTTCACTGAGTATCTTCCTAAGCCTAACCCCCTAGTAAGTTATCAAACTGATTAATACTCTGTTGAATCTGAAAACTCTGTTCCCTTTAACCAGTATGCTATACAGTGATATGATTTACAGACTGCTTTGTTTCTTCCCCTCAAAAACAGATTCTAAAACTTCTCCTAAGTTGCAGTTTGTTCTTTACAGTCCCTGGTGCTTTTTTTGTTTTTAATGTCAAAATGCCTTTGGAAGGAGATGAGCTTTTGCAGCTTAAACACTATCAGGTCATTTATATACAAATGGTTAGCTTGATCTTCAACATAAAGGAGTGCATATTGACTAAAATCCAAATCATGTCTTCAGATTTCGAAGTAATATTAAGCTATTTTTAAAAGATGTGTAACAAACTTATGTAAAGAAGTGACCATGTGCTTGACATCATCTGCTGTCAGTACCTGGGAGTGCAGAGGCACATTGGCCTGGGTTAGGGAGAGACTTTTAAAAGCTACACATTCTACCTTCTCCATTTCTCAGTCCTGGTGATAATCATTACCTGTGATGAGGCATGTTACTGATGAAGCATCATATATAAACTCTGTTAGATGTAGAAGAAAGATGAAGAAATACCATCTTACATTATTTGAAACCATCTCCATTTCACAGAATGTTGAGTAGGGAGAAAACTGTTTGGAAGTTTAGACTCACTGATATGTTTTGAAATTGTATGTACTTATTTACATATAGTTATTATATAATTACTTTAGAATTTAGTAGAAAATGTCACTTAACATCTCTTTAAAGAGATAGATACTCTCTTTAAAGTACATGGCTAAACAAACTGTAAAATTGAGATCTTTTATAGTCTTACTATTCAAAACCCCTTTTCAATTAAAAAAGGTAAATCCAGAGTGGTTTATATTTTGAAAATATAGTTCAAAGAAAACATCACAAAGAAAATTACTTTATCGCTCTCTCTTTTGTTTTGTAATTTTAGGTAAGGCCCTGACATTTCTTCTGCTGCAGCCGCCAAGCCCTAAGCTTCCTCCACACAGTACCATCCGCAGAACAGCCATTGATCTGATTGGACGTGGTTTCACAGTCTGGGAGCCTTACATGGATGTGTCTGCTGTCCTTATGGGGCTTCTCGAACTTTGTGCTGATGCTGAGAAACAACTTGCCAAGTACGTGCTCCATTTTCAATTCATTTGGCTTCTGTTGATTTTGTTTGGTTTAGCAGAGGTCATTGATTATAATTTTTTTTATAATTTTTAAATTTATAAGAATAATTTTGGGGGCATTTTTAAAATGCCAAAAAATAGGCCAGTATCTCAATATATGAAATTTTGGAAGTAGACAATGAAAGGGAGATATGTTTCTGTCATTTTAATACAATTGAGATTTAGCTGTAAGCCAGTGAATGATTTATCTGTGTCATAGTTTTAAATTTATTTTTATTGCACTTTGACATATTATAATAATAGTATAAACATATACTAATATGTTTATGCTACTAATAGTATAAACATATCATATGTGGAAAATAATACATATATGGTTGCTCAAAATGTTGTACTGATAACAATACATGGCCCAGTTGTTGGGGGAATTACTCCTCTGCCCTCACGTTAATTTTTAAACCTACTTTACTGAGGTCTCATCTGCACCCAGTTGATGATCAGCCCCCAGGGGGCTGCAGTGGCCCAGGGAAGCAGGGACAAGAGCAGCGAAAAGGAACAGGAGCCGAGGCAGTTCCTGAAATGAAACTGAGGCCGGTGCTAGAAGTTGGTATTGACTTGAGAACCCAGCCTCCTGACTCCTGGAGGAAGTCTTTTTTGCTTTGTTTTGATGGTGTAAACCACATAGAATATGAGATTGACCACCGAGTCCCTCTTAAAGGGTACCACTCCGTGACATTGACCGCACTGGCAGGTAAGCCGTCGGGAGCACTCCCTGGTTCCCAGGTGTGGCCACGCCGATGGGGACTCCACGTCCATTGAGAAGTCACTTCCCGTTCTCTCCTCCCGGCGGCCCTGACGGTCTTCCGCCTCTGTGAGGTTGCCTGTTGAGGCCGTTTCACGGAGATGGAGATGTATAGTATGTGGTCTCTTGTGTCTGACTCCTTTCTCTTAGCCTGATNCCGATGGGGACTCCACGTCCATTGAGAAGTCACTTCCCGTTCTCTCCTCCCGGCGGCCCTGATGGTCTTCCGCCTCTGTGAGGTTGCCTGTTGAGGCCGTTTCACAGAGATGGAGATGTATGGTATGTGGTCTCTTGTGTCTGACTCCTTTCTCTTAGCCTGATGATCCCGAGGTCCGTCCACGATGCAGCCTCTTTTCAGTCCTTCGTTCTCTGTATGGTCGAGCAGCATTCCATTCTGTTGGTTTACCGCAGTTTATTTCTCTATCCACTGATGGTCATTTGGGTTGTTTCTACTCTAGTCCACCGTTGTGAATAGAGCTGCTATGAAAATTCAGAGTCGTGTAGCTGTATTTGCGTGAACAGCTACTTTCATTTCTAAGTAGATGACCCGAAAGTGGCATTGCTGGGTCACATGATAATTCTGTGTATAACCTATTAAGATGAATCACCACACTGTTCTCCACAGCAGCTACGGTTTCCTGTGTGCACCAGCAGCGTGCGAGAGGTCATTTCTCCCCATCCTTGCCGCCACCTGTCTTCCGTTTTTGTGGCTGCTTTTCGAGGGTAGTCATCCTCGTGAGCGTGAAGTCCTAGTGGCAGGAGTCTTGCACCCCCGTCTGTCTCATGATGCCTTTCTCAGTGTACACGCAGATCTTGTTTTACTGCGCATAATTTTATTGTGTTCTGCAGATACTGGGTTTTTTAAATTGTTTTTGGTTTTTTCTGTTTACAACTCACATGTTTGTGCTGACCCTGCATCAAGGAAGTCTTTTGGCACCATTTTTCCATCAGCATTAGATCATTCATGATGCTTTGTCTTGTTTCGGTAATTCTAGCAGTATTTCAGACTTTTTTTTAATTAATGTATTTGTTATGGTTATCTGAAGTCAGTAATCTTTTCATGTTATTTTTGTAACTTGTGATCTTTTTAGCAATAATGTATTTTTAAATTAAGGGATATACATGTTAGGAAATACTTAATAATATTGTATCCTTAATAGCCTACAGTATAATATAAACATACTTTTTATATGCTTGCTGTGAAGCTAAAAAACTCACATGGTTCACTTTATTGTGATACTCTCTTTACTGCCATGCTCTGGAATTGAACCTACAATATCTTCTGGG
Source organism: Raphicerus campestris (assembly GCA_006410735.1). Taxonomy (NCBI): domain Eukaryota; kingdom Metazoa; phylum Chordata; class Mammalia; order Artiodactyla; family Bovidae; genus Raphicerus; species Raphicerus campestris. Next base: position 664,318 of record SJYW01038126.1, read on the forward strand.
TCTGCTTGCAACTGTTAGCACCTCTTTTGATTTTTTTTCAGTGAATGACATTTCATTCTTGTCATTATTAACCTTTAAAAAAAGCTGGAGTTCTCCACCCTTTTCTCCATGGCTGCCTCTCTCATATCCATGCTCTGGGCCTGTCTCTCTGCCAGCTGCTCTGTGCTCAGAAGTGGACACCAGAGCAGCAGCTGAAGGCTCGACTGGGATGCCGTGACTTTGTCCTCAGGCTGGGCATGCCCGTTTCAAAGTCCCGAGATTGCTGAGTAGGGGAAGGGAATTCATTTCAAACCTAAGCAGCCGCCTTCCCCCATCACATCCTGTCCTACTGCCATGCTTCCTAAGCCTCACCTCTGAGTGTCCTCGCTCAGCGCCCTTCAGCAACTTATCTCACCTCTCACCTCAGCTGCATCTACAAGCTGGGACTAATTAAACACCTGCATCAGAAGACTGATAGTAGGTGGGCTCGTATTTGTCGAGTGCTTAGGAGAGCACTTAGCACATATTAAGAGATGGGATGGATGTTGCCATCTGATGTTGGGCGGGGGGTGTGGATGGTGATGCCGTTGTCATTGTCCTGGTGTTCAACAGCTGAAGAGACACCCATTTCTAGAATGATCACTTCCACATAATGGCAACCACGATAGTTTCTGAACACAGGAGGCCTGAAGCTTCTTGACTGACTTTAAGGGGAAGGAGGGACAATGAGCCCACGAGTTAGCAGTAGTCTTAAGAGGCAGCTGGCCTTTGTGCAAAGCCTGACATGTATTTTCAATCTTTTATCCTCGCCTTGGCCGCAGCTGCTGTTGACACCTTCACGGAGTCAACAGAGTGGCTGCTGTTGCCTCAGCTCTCCTGGTTCCCTGCTGCCGCTGCCGCTGCTGCTGCTGCTGAGTCGCTCCAGTCATGTCCGACTCTGTGTGACCCCATAGACAGNAAAGCCTGACATGTATTTTCAATCTTTTATCCTCGCCTTGGCCGCAGCTGTGGTTGACACCTTCACGGAGTCAACAGAGTGGCTGCTGTTGCCTCAGCTCTCCTGGTTCCCTGCTGCCGCTGCCACTGCTGCTGCTGCTGCTGAGTCGCTCCAGTCGTGTCCGACTCTGTGTGACCCCATAGACAGCAGCCCACCAGGCTCCACTGTCCCTGGGGTTCTCCAGGCAAGAGCACTGGAGTGGGATGCCATTTCCTTTTCCAGTGCATGAAAGTGAAAAGTGAAAGTGAAGTCGCTCGNAGTCGTGTCCGACTCTGTGTGACCCCATAGACAGCAGCCCACCAGGCTCCACTGTCCCTAGGATTCTCCAGGCAAGAGCACTGGAGTGGGTTGCCATTTCCTTCTCCAGTGCATGCAAGTGAAAAGTGAAAGTAAAGTCGCTCGCTCATGTCTGACTCTTAGCGACCCCACAGACTGCAGCCTACCAGGCTCCTCCGTCCATGGGATTTTCCAGGCAAGAGTACTAGAGTGAAGTACCATTGCCTTCTCTGCCTGGTTACCTTGAGAAGCCTTTAATATTTTTGATTGTCCAGAATTCGCTTCAACAGAATTTTATAGCCTATTTTCAAATCTGGTCCAAGCACAATTTCAATGATTATGCCATCTTGTTTTGTTGCCTGGGAGAAGTGATAGGTTTTTATTTTAGGCTAACTATTTAATATTTTATTTTGTGTTTAAATTAGTTCACACAAAGCTTATATCAGCAAACATAAAGATGTGCTGTGCTTTATCTACATGGAGTATGTCTACAGACACCAATGCTTGGGTTCTCAGTAGGTAATTTAAATCTTGCTTTTACATCCTTTTCTGTCATGAAGGTTAGTATAACTGTCTCCACACAGCTCTGAATAAATGAACATATCAGCATGTAGCCTTGAGGAGTCCAGTGTAATTTTCATTGTGATAAATTGCATAATAAGCAAGAAAATGTTTGCTTATTAATCTGTAACAAGATTTAGATTGAAAATGGCCCGTTCCATCCCTGACATCCTTGGCACAGGCTGCACAAGGCCTGAGATGCAGCGAAGTGGAGCAGCAGGGGTGACTGGGCATCTCCTCCCGCTGCCCACGGGCCGCCCACAGTAACAGCGCCCAGCCGCCTCGCTCCTGACTGTGATCTTAAGCTTGCTATGAAGAAGCCTTTATGTTAATCTTCTCTTTTTAAAAAGAAAAAAAAAAAATACAAGAGTGCTTTCCTCTTTATTCCAATTCTTGTGAGTGTATGGAGGGGCTTCCGGGCAGGGCAGCTCGCTCAGGCTGCTGCCAGCATCTGAAGGACACCTGTGATGGGACACCCTCGGTCCCCTGTATCAACATCCTCGTCAGCGAGGACTGCTGAGAGGGCTTCTGAAAAGCCACATATGGCTCGAGACGAGTAGAGCATTCTCCCAGAATTAAGGTTTTTAATTTTGAAATAGGACTTTAAAATCTTACCTCTTTGGAATCAAGATAAAGCCAGCTGTTTTCAACATTTTGCCAAATTTTACACTGTGTTTGTCAACTAAGCGAGCGTCTGTGGGAGGGACGGTGTTAGGTGCCGCAGGCAGTGAGAAAGTAACATGAGACCCGGATGCTGAGGGCCCTTTTAGTCTTCCAAGAAAGAGAGGATCTTACAGGAAGGAGGAGAGTAGACGGTATGGACATTCAGAGCGTGGCTGATAAATTACAGAGGCGCACCCAGACAGCACCCGAAGAAGGGTGTCAGCTGAGTCTTCATTTCAGTGATTGTGAACGGAGGAGGGACGGACGGGAGGCACAGGTGTGCTCCAGAGAGGCTGGCAAGCAGCTCCGCACGCAGGAAAGCGAAAGGAAACATTCTTTTTTTAGCTGATTTTATTCATTAATTTCTCACAGAACTTAAACCCTGGGATGCTCCCATCAAAAACTTGAACATGATTGCCTTCCTCGTCATCTCTAGGGAATAGAACTGGGGTCAAAGAGAGGATTGGTTTTACCTTTTTGTATATTAAAAGACTGTAAAAATGATTACAAGAGATAATGAAACGATTCTCTGAGAGGTGCTCTCTCTTGTCCTCAGTAACACTGTGGTTAGTGGAAAAGGTGAGGTTCAAACCCAGGTCTCACTGATACCAAAAGCCACGCCCCCACCACTGTGTCATCTTACATTCAAAACTGTACACCCAGAGAAGTCCAGACCAGTGGCGCACTCAGTGTAAAACCACCTTAAAGCTACCTATGCAAAGGAACTGGGGCTTCCCTGGTGGCGCAGTAGTAAAGAATCTGCCTGCCAGTGCAGAAGACGTGGGTTGGATCCCTGAGTCAGGAAGATCCCCCAGAGGAGGATATGGCAGTCCATTCCAGTATTCTTGCCAGGGACATCCAGGGACAGAGGAGCCTCGTGGGCTACAGTCCATGGGGTTGCAGAAGAGTTGGAGACAACTCAGCAGCTCAACAACAACATGAAAAGGACTTACAAGGGATCAACTCAGAGTTTTCAGATTTCAAAAATCATTTTCATCAAGAATTTTGTGCCTTCTGGAAATTAAAAGCAAAAGTTGCTCAGTCATGTCTGACTCTTTGCGACCCCATGGACTATACAATGGGATTCTCCAGGCCAGAATATTGGAGTGGGTAGCCTTTCCCTTCTCCAGGGGATCTTCCCAACCCAGGGATCAAACCCGGGTCTGCCGCGTTGCAGGTGGAATCTTTACCAGCTGAGCCACAAGGGAAACCCAAGAATACTGGAGTGGGTAGCCCATCCCTGCTCCAGCGAATCTATTTAAATATCAGTAAGCTCTTTGACTGTTTGGGCATTGTATTCTGTGTTTATTCTTATGTATTCAAACACCTATTATATGATTTGCATTGTCATTTACAATAAGCATTTAATGAAGTCCTAGAATTTTAGGAACAAAACTCTTCTTCAGCAGCATGCAATCTATTGCCCTTAACATTTATTAAGTAAAAGTAAGTTGTAGAAATTAAACAACTTATCTGAGGTTACACCAGTCCTCTGAGGGCTAAGACCATCACTTGGTCTCTTAGTTCTCATTTTACTGCTCCCATACCACGTGATTATGTCACTCTTGGTTTAATGAGTGATCCACAGGTAGAATCTTATGAGAGGAATTTCTAAAATTAATAATTACAGGCTTCTTATTCATGACGAACTGTTTAACTGAACACGGAAGCTGCACCTCATTGAAATCCTACATTGCCCCATCCCTTGCTAACTCTGAAAAAAATAGAAACATACAAAGTATTATCTTTTTTATAAATCCATGATTATTTAGATCAGCATGGTCATGAACATATGGATAAAATGTTAGAAACAGTAGAAAATCCGACCTTTTTAGATAATAAAGTACAGAAGGATCCCTGAGCTCTTGTACATGCTGAGCTCTGTGATTCTGATTCCAGTTGTCCTAATTCGTGTTGCCGACCTTT
>SJYW01038126.1:675341-711764 GCA_006410735.1 Raphicerus campestris
AAAAAAAAAAAATACAAGAGTGCTTTCCTCTTTATTCCAATTCTTGTGAGTGTATGGAGGGGCTTCCGGGCAGGGCAGCTCGCTCAGGCTGCTGCCAACATCTGAAGGACACCTGTGATGGGACACCCTCGGTCCCCTGTATCAACATCCTCGTCAGCGAGGACTGCTGAGAGGGCTTCTGAAAAGCCACATATGGCTCGAGACAAGTAGAGCATTCTCCCAGAATTAAGGTTTTTAATTTTGAAATAGGACTTTAAAATCTTACCTCTTTGGAATCAAGATAAAGCCAGCTGTTTTCAACATTTTGCCAAATTTTACACTGTGTTTGTCAACTAAGCGAGCGTCTGTGGGAGGGACGGTGTTAGGTGCCGCAGGCAGTGAGAAAGTAACATGAGACCCGGATGCTGAGGGCCCTTTTAGTCTTCCAAGAAAGAGAGGATCTTACAGGAAGGAGGAGAGTAGACGGTATGGACATTCAGAGCGTGGCTGATAAATTACAGAGGCGCACCCAGACAGCACCCGAAGAAGGGTGTCAGCTGAGTCTTCATTTCAGTGATTGTGAACGGAGGAGGGACGGACGGGAGGCACAGGTGTGCTCCAGAGAGGCTGGCAAGCAGCTCCGCACGCAGGAAAGCGAAAGGAAACATTCTTTTTTTAGCTGATTTTATTCATTAATTTCTCACAGAACTTAAACCCTGGGATGCTCCCATCAAAAACTTGAACATGATTGCCTTCCTCGTCATCTCTAGGGAATAGAACTGGGGTCAAAGAGAGGATTGGTTTTACCTTTTTGTATATTAAAAGACTGTAAAAATGATTACAAGAGATAATGAAACGATTCTCTGAGAGGTGCTCTCTCTTGTCCTCAGTAACACTGTGGTTAGTGGAAAAGGTGAGGTTCAAACCCAGGTCTCACTGATACCAAAAGCCACGCCCCCACCACTGTGTCATCTTACATTCAAAACTGTACACCCAGAGAAGTCCAGACCAGTGGCGCACTCAGTGTAAAACCACCTTAAAGCTACCTATGCAAAGGAACTGGGGCTTCCCTGGTGGCGCAGTAGTAAAGAATCTNGTCAACATATGAATTTTAGGGAAACACAAGCTTTTGGTCCATAACCATCTTGACTATGATTTGCAGGTTATGCTATGAAAGTTTAAGTGTTTCTCCCCCTGGAACATTCTCCTACAGCATTCCTTAATTTGATAGATGGGGAAGTCTGACGACTGTAGAAGTGCCGTTTAACTGAAGTGGTCTTACATGTAACTTTTAAAAAGCATTTACCTCCATGAGGTAAGGATTAGAACAGGATTAATGAGCAGTCAGGTAAGGAATGTGCTTGGCCTGAGTGGACTCTTTTTCTATTCATGATTTTTATCTTTAATATCTATCATCTCTGGTATTTCATATTGGATATATATTCTGAAATGCTGAGTAAAACAGGGAGTGTGGCATATCATATTTTTCAGAATAAAGACTGAACCCAAGACCCATCCTATAAACCTGTGTAACAGATGATCTGCGTAACAGCCAGATGAGCTGGATCAGGCGAAAAGACGGAGCTCTGTGTTTGTGCAGATTCCAGAATAAGACACACACCCCCTTTCATTTCAAGCCTCTGATAGTATGATCCTTGTTCAGTTAGAATCTCACATTATAATATATCCCACACCCAGCACACTTTTGACTTTCAAGATAACTACAGGCAGAATTAGACTTTGTCTGTTNCCCTTTCATTTCAAGCCTCTGATAGTATGATCCTTGTTCAGTTAGAATCTCACATTATAATATATCCCACACCCAGCACACTTTTGACTTTCAAGATAACTACAGGCAGAATTAGACTTTGTCTGTTGGGAATCCCAGATCAATTACTTTGGCTTCATTGCCTGGTCAATTCAGTCAAATAACTGGCTTAAGTGATTTTTTTTTTTTCCTGCTGAATTTACCAGGTAACTTCATTTAGTGCATAGCTATTGAACTACTACTATGACCAAGGGCTGTACTAGGCACATCAGTGGGGGGAAAAGGGGAAAAGGATTAGAGGGCACGGTCCCAGTCTGTGTATCAGTTCACAATACAAACTAATCCAGAATGAGAGTCAGTGCTCGGGACCCGGAATAAACAGGATTTGTCCTTGGTTGTTTCTGTTTCAGTAGAGGGTCCCTGAGCGCTCCAGCAATTGCCGAATCCCACACGGGCTTCCACAGAGCTGCACAGAGCAGAAGAAGGAGAGCATGCCCGTGGGGAAAGTGGGTAGTGGAGAAGCATTAGCAAAATACTGCGCTTGAAAAGGAGTGAGTTTTAGGGACCAGCTTTGAAATTAGTCTGGCTGGAGCATGGGCGTGCAGATGGCAGAGTGATAAATTAGCGAAACTAGATTATGGAGGGTCTGGAATCTGCAACCGAGGAGTTTAAGGTTTTTCTGAGCACCTAGACGCACTGAAGTTTTTAAGCAGGTTAACCGTGAAATAAAGCTGGTGCTCTGGGAAGATTACTCCAGCAGTGGTGCACTGGAGACTGTCGATGGGAAAGGCAAGGTTTCTCTTCTTCCCCTGTTGCCTGGGCGACTCCTTTCTGTCATCACGCTCACAACCCGCCCGCTTGTGTTCAGTGGATACCCTGAGGATCACTGCAGAGCCCTGACCTCAGAGCAATAGCTGCATCCCCATTCTGAGGTCCTGGCCTCAGACCGCCAGGCACTGAGGACAGGCATCCCTCAGATGCACACACTGTCTCTGCCAGCTGTTGGGTGGCCCAGCTTCCATGCAGTGCAGTGAATGGCACTGTGGCATGTCTCTGGTTAGCTTTGTTCCCTGTTACCCTATAGCTTCTCTTCTTAACTTCATACTTTACCACTTCGCTTCCTGTAAGAGGTTTGCCAGTTTCCCCAAATTCACAAGGTCGTTTGCTGAGCAGGAGGAAGGGTGGTGTATGACTAAGCCTTTCACTTGAAAGCAGTGACCAGCAGGTTGATCTGGTTCTCTTTGTTTCTGTTTCTCTGGTGAGAAGAAGCATCTGTGGCAACTGTAATATGTCAGATGCAGGACTAGATATTTTTGCATCTTGTTAGCTGATTCATTCTCCTCATCAACCTGGTGAAATCAATATTCTAATATACCCATTTTATAGACACTGTTCTGCTATTTGTAGACAGTGTTCTGCTGTTTAGTACAGCCGCGCTCTGTTACAACTTTATCTGCACACCAGTGGATATCCATGCATCCCATGTCTTCATTCAGGCTACTGTTGATACAGAATAACACAGAGCGAAGGTCCATGACTTACATCACTGGAAACCTCTCTCGGGGATGCAGTCTAGCCAGTTATCCTAAACTGCTGAATTTGGCCGTGTTCCCAGTCCATTCTTCCAGTTAAGCGTGGTGTCGTCCAGCCACCCCCCCATCTATTTTCTCCAGGGGTTGGCTGTCCTAAAAGATGTTACGCTGTTACCTCGACTCCTCACTGAACTTCCCTGGACCTAATTTCTGCTTTGTAGACTGTGGGTATCACCACTTACAGGGATGTGCTGGGCAGATGCAGAAGGACCTGAGGTCGCACAGGGCAGCCCCGCCTCTACCTTCGGTCCACAGCCAGTGTTTCCTCCTCCTCGCATGCCTCCCCAGCGGGGCCGAGCCACCCTGGAAACAGACACCCCTGCTCCCTGGCTGACTGCTAGGGGGGTCTTTTCCAGCTTCAACATCCTGTGATTTCATTCAGTTCAGGAAAGCTGATTTAGGTTTGATTAGCCAGTTAACATACCACTGTGTCATCAACACCCACTCATCCACAGTGACGAAGCATCCTAGAGTATCTGAAATCAGTTTGGCGTTTGAAGTTTTTAAAACGGCCTAATTGTGACCTGAACTTTGGAATAATTTTGCAAGCAGTCTAGCCCGACACTACTCACATAGTGAGCGTTCCTTTTCCTGAATTCTCAACGGCAACATTCAGTCCGGAAGAGAAGCTGCCTTCCTGCGGAGCCCCTCCCTCTATGCAGCCCCCGTGGGGCCCCCAGGGCCTCAGGGTCGTCCGTGGGGGTGACGCGCCCCCCAGCAGGTCCCTTCTGGTCATTGTTCAGTATATGTGTCTGTTCTCAGCTCACATCTGTCTTTTTTGTGGTAAACATCAAAGGACAGCTCTCATCGTCCTCTGCGCTGAGTTTCTACTCGGTGTCTGCCCTCGGTTTGGAAGAAGTAGAGACGCGGACAATACCAGCAAAGATTAAAGTGGTGGAACAGTTGCAACGAAATACGCAGAATTTTCTATAATCAATTTGCTTTCTTTTAACAGTGATGGGAATGCCCATGTGATGCCTCTTTATTTTCAACCAAAAGTTAATATAATGATTCATTGATTAATTACAGAGATAAAGTTCTTACAGATTTTTAGTAACTGTAAGTCAGTTGACACATGAAGCACAAAAACTTATTTAATTGGAGCAGGACAGATCTTAATACAATTTCATACAGCTATTTAACTATCAATGTTATTTAACTAGAGAGAGAAGCCGATAACGGATCTCTTAATGAGTAACAAAATACACCCCCTGTACAGTTGATGTGTGGATCATAAACCACGTTTTAATGAGAAGTCTTAATACTTTCCACAGTAGTCTATATAGTATAATGGAAGCTTTCAAACAGAAAAATATTATTTTTTATGCTTTGAAGTTCAAGTGAAGTCGTTCAGTTGTGTCTGACTCTTTGCGACCCTGTGGACTGTATGTAGCCTACCAGGCTTCTCTGTCCATGGGATTCTCTAGGCAAGAATACTGGAGTGGGTTACCATTTCCTTCTCCAGAGGATCTTCCCAACCCAGGGATCGAACCCGGGTCTCCCGCATCGGAGGCAGACGCTTTAACCTCTGGGCCACCAGGGAAGCCCTTTTATGCTTTAGGAGTGGCAAAGAAATATATAGCACTCTTGTCCTATAGGGAGGTTTCTTTCATCATGTACATATTCTCGTATGTAGCCTGGACTATATACATGTGTCTGTGTGCAGTGCCATGTGTATGCTCTTTATACAGAGAGAATAAGTGTCTGTCAATGCCAGTTTTTGCAACAATACTGAATAACTATTGGCAGAGCACGCTAATTAGTAACTTGATCCTGAGAGTGTTGAATGTGGGGTATACTAGCACAACTGAGGATATATTAATACAAACTAAAAAATAATTTTGTCATTTTCAGTTCTTCTGATAATTTAATGGACAGGAGTGAGTTTTGCTTCCTCTCAAATATAGGCTTTAAATACAACCTTTTAAGTTGGCCTTATAAGCCAATTATATTTTAACTTTTTCAAAGAAATAAAAATGTCCTTCACAATATTCTTTCTTCCCTGTCTCCGAGCTCAATGATATGTATGCAGGGCCAGTTCCTGATAATTTGTTAACAAGGCATCTTTAACATTTTGGACAGATGCACATACTGTTTTCAACCTTCACGGTTAATTATTCGATTTTGTATCTGATGCCAGAACACCCTGACTTCTAATCACCGCTCATTGTTGCAAGTCCATTATATTCTAACTGTTTGAGTGCTCCCATTGACCTTGAACTGACATTATAAGCTGTGTCTAATCTTTTCAGTCTATATTTCTAATGCTTCTTTTCTCTTTTCCTTTTTTTTCTGATCCCTGTTTAGCATCACAATGGGGCTGCCTTTGAGCCCTGCCGCCGACTCCGCCCGCTCCGCCCGGCATGCCCTCTCCCTCATTGCCACGGCCAGACCACCCGCCTTCATCACCACCATCGCCAAAGAGGTGAGAGCAACTTCTCAGTGGGCTCCGTCTTCTCCTTTAGAGGAGTGAGTTCACATTGTCGGCCGAGGCTCCATGTGCATAGATAATGCTTCCAGTTTGTTCTGAAATGATGCAAGTTAGTAATTCAGCACTGGGATGAATGCATGTGTACCTGCGTGCACACGTGCTGAACTCCATGGCGGTACACTCGTTGCTTGGCCTTTTGCATTCATTTCTGTTGTCAAAGTTAATTCACTTGTAAATATTTGCCAGCGATTTCTCAATCTGAAATATAGCAGACTTGTTCAAATTAAAATCTATTAAAGGTATCCGCGGTATCTACCTGTAATCAAAACTGAACTTATTTAACACTGGCTCTCCAACTGTAAACAAAAATGTAAGTCATAAACTTGCTAATTGTTTTTCCTATGGCCTGTCACAGATAAAGACTTGAATGCCAATTGATTCCCACATTCTTAGTGTTCTAACTAATTGGCTACATCTAACTGAAAAACTAGTAAAGAACAATGAACCAATTATAGAGTCTTTCCTGTAGGTCTTAGTAATAGGAGAGAAGGCAAGGGAGATAAGCTCCTAAATTTTCTTTAAAGGTTTCTTCCATTTTAGCATGAGTAATGTGCAGACTCGGTGTCTGCGGGGCACGGCCTCTGCCTGAGTTCTTTATCCTGTAGCTATGATGAATTTTTAAAATGCTAAATAAATACCTCTGAGCCTGCCCTGATAACCTACAACCTATTGGGCCTATGTCTGCCCCAGAGCCATCCTTAATAGGCGTGCAGCAAAAATTTCTGATGTGAATATAGCTAGAAGGAAACGGCAGCCCACTCCAGTGCTCTTGCCTGGAGAACTGCATGGACAGAGGAGCCTGGCGGGCTGCAGTCCGTGGGGTCGCAAAGAGTCAGACACGACTGAGCAGCTGACACACTCACGTAGCTAGAAGGGAGGGAGGGAGGGCCTGGTAGCAGACTGAGTTTCTCGGAGGCAGTGGGACTTTGAATTCACATCTAAAATGGATTTGCAGCCCGAGGGACTGTGTTTTCTAATAGTGCGTAGTGCTACAGTGAAAGTCTATTNGTAGGTGGGCTCGTATTTGTCGAGTGCTTAGGAGAGCACTTAGCACATATTAAGAGATGGGATGGATGTTGCCATCTGATGTTGGGCGGGGGGTGTGGATGGTGATGCCGTTGTCATTGTCCTGGTGTTCAACAGCTGAAGAGACACCCATTTCTAGAATGATCACTTCCACATAATGGCAACCACGATAGTTTCTGAACACAGGAGGCCTGAAGGTTCTTGACTGACTTTAAGGGGAAGGAGGGACAATGAGCCCACGAGTTAGCAGTAGTCTTAAGAGGCAGCTGGCCTTTGTGCAAAGCCTGACATGTATTTTCAATCTTTTATCCTCGCCTTGGCCGCAGCTGCTGTTGACACCTTCACGGAGTCAACAGAGTGGCTGCTGTTGCCTCAGCTCTCCTGGTTCCCTGCTGCCGCTGCCGCTGCTGCTGCTGCTGAGTCGCTCCAGTCATGTCCGACTCTGTGTGACCCCATAGACAGCAGCCCACCAGGCTCCACTGTCCCTAGGATTCTCCAGGCAAGAGCACTGGAGTGGGTTGCCATTTCCTTCTCCAGTGCATGCAAGTGAAAAGTGAAAGTAAAGTCGCTCGCTCATGTCTGACTCTTAGCGACCCCACAGACTGCAGCCTACCAGGCTCCTCCGTCCATGGGATTTTCCAGGCAAGAGTACTAGAGTGAAGTACCATTGCCTTCTCTGCCTGGTTACCTTGAGAAGCCTTTAATATTTTTGATTGTCCAGAATTCGCTTCAACAGAATTTTATAGCCTATTTTCAAATCTGGTCCAAGCACAATTTCAATGATTATGCCATCTTGTTTTGTTGCCTGGGAGAAGTGATAGGTTTTTATTTTAGGCTAACTATTTAATATTTTATTTTGTGTTTAAATTAGTTCACACAAAGCTTATATCAGCAAACATAAAGATGTGCTGTGCTTTATCTACATGGAGTATGTCTACAGACACCAATGCTTGGGTTCTCAGTAGGTAATTTAAATCTTGCTTTTACATCCTTTTCTGTCATGAAGGTTAGTATAACTGTCTCCACACAGCTCTGAATAAATGAACATATCAGCATGTAGCCTTGAGGAGTCCAGTGTAATTTTCATTGTGATAAATTGCATAATAAGCAAGAAAATGTTTGCTTATTAATCTGTAACAAGATTTAGATTGAAAATGGCCCGTTCCATCCCTGACATCCTTGGCACAGGCTGCACAAGGCCTGAGATGCAGCGAAGTGGAGCAGCGGGGGTGACTGGGCATCTCCTCCCGCTGCCCACGGGCCGCCCACAGTAACAGCGCCCAGCCGCCTCGCTCCTGACTGTGATCTTAAGCTTGCTATGAAGAAGCCTTTATGTTAATCTTCTCTTTTTAAAAAGAAAAAAAAAAAAATACAAGAGTGCTTTCCTCTTTATTCCAATTCTTGTGAGTGTATGGAGGGGCTTCCGGGCAGGGCAGCTCGCTCAGGCTGCTGCCAGCATCTGAAGGACACCTGTGATGGGACACCCTCGGTCCCCTGTATCAACATCCTCGTCAGCGAGGACTGCTGAGAGGGCTTCTGTAAAGCCACATATGGCTCAAGACGAGTAGAGCATTCTCCCAGAATTAAGGTTTTTAATTTTGAAATAGGACTTTAAAATCTTACCTCTTTGGAATCAAGATAAAGCCAGCTGTTTTCAACATTTTGCCAAATTTTACACTGTGCTTGTCAACTAAGCGAGCGTCTGTGGGAGGGACGGTGTTAGGTGCCGCAGGTAGTGAGAAAGTAACATGAGACCCGGATGCTGAGGGCCCTTTTAGTCTCCCAAGAAAGAGAGGGTCTTACAGGAAGGAGGAGAGTAGACGGTATGGACATTCAGAGCGTGGCTGATAAATTACAGAGGCGCACCCAGACAGCACCCGAAGAAGGGTGTCAGCTGAGTCTTCATTTCAGTGATTGTGAACGGAGGAGGGACGGACGGGAGGCACAGGTGTGCTCCAGAGAGGCTGGCAAGCAGCTCCGCACGCAGGAAACATTCTTTTTTAGCTGATTTTATTCATTAATTTCTCACAGAACTTAAACCCTGGGATGCTCCCATCAAAAACTTAAACATGATTGCCTTCCTCGTCATCTCTAGGGATAGAACTGGGGTCAAAGAGAGGATTGGTTTTACCTTTTTCTATATTAAAAGACCGTAAAAATGATTACAAGAGATAATGAAACGACTCTCTGAGAGGTGCTCTCTCTTGTCCTCAGTAACACTGTGGTCAGTGGAAAAGGTGAGGTTCAAACCCAGGTCTCACTGATACCAAAAGCCACGCCCCCACCACTGTATCATCTTACATTCAAAACTGTACACCCAGAGAAGTCAAGACCAGTGGCGCACTCAACGTAAAACCACCTTAAAGCTACCTATGCAAAGGAACTGGGGCTTCCCTGGTGGCGCAGTAGTAAAGAATCTGCCTGCCAGTGCAGAAGACGTGGGTTGGATCCCTGAGTCAGGAAGATCCCCCAGAGGAGGATATGGCAGTCCATTCCAGTATTCTTGCCAGGGACATCCAGGGACAGAGGAGCCTCGTGGGCTACAGTCCATGGGGTTGCAGAAGAGTTGGAGACAACTCAGCAGCTCAACAACAACATGAAAAGGACTTACAAGGGATCAACTCAGAGTTTTCAGATTTCAAAAATCATTTTCATCAAGAATTTTGTGCCTTCTGGAAATTAAAAGCAAAAGTTGCTCAGTCATGTCTGACTCTTTGCGACCCCATGGACTATACCATGGGATTCTCCAGGCCAGAATATTGGAGTGGGTAGCCTTTCCCTTCTCCAGGGGATCTTCCCAACCCAGGGATCAAACCCAGGTCTCCAGCGTTGCAGGTGGAATCTTTACCAGCTGAGCCACAAGGGAAGCCCAAGAATACTGGAGTGGGTAGCCCATCCCTTCTCCAGCGGATCCATTTAAATATCAGTAAGCTCTTTGACTGTTTGGGCATTGTATATGTATTCAAACACCTATTATATGATTTGCATTGTCATTTACAATAAGCATTTAATGAAGTCCTAGAATTTTAGGAACAAAACTCTTCTTCAGCAGCATGCAATCTATTGCCCTTAACATTTATTAAGTAAAAGTAAGTTGTAGAAATTAAACAACTTATCTGAGGTTACACCAGTCCTCTGAGGGCTAAGACCGTCACTTGGTCTCTTAGTTCTCATTTTACTGCTCCCATACCATGTGATTATGTCACTCTTGGTTTAATGAGTGATCCACAGGTAGAATCTTATGAGAGGAATTTCTAAAATTAATAATTACAGGCTTCTTATTCATGACGAACTATTTAACTGAACACGGAAGCTGCACCTCATTGAAATCCTACATTGCCCCATCCCTTGCTAACTCTGAAAAAAATAGAAACATACGCAGTATTATCTTTTTTATAAATCCATGATCATTTAGATCAGCATGGTCATGAACATATGGATAAAATGTTAGAAACAGTAGAAAATCCGACCTTTTTAGATAATAAAGTACAGAAGGATCCCTGAGCTCTTGTACGTGCTGAGCTCTGTGATTCTGATTCCAGTTGTCCTAATTCGTGTTGCCGACCTTTGCTCTGAAGGAGACCAGCAGACCGGGGCCAACCCTGCAGCTGAAAGTGCCAGACTCTCGCCTCGTACTGCTGTGATGGAGGGGTGTGGATGATCTCCACCAAGCCTGTTGCTTCTCTGTAACATTTACAGTTGCCAGACTTTGAGAAAGAAACATACCGTTACTGGAAGCCACACATGCTTTGATAGCATAGATAAGTGCTTTAGGTTAGAATGAGTCTTTTTGAATGATATGAAATAGACTTGGAGAAAGAGAATTGACATTTTAACTCAAATCTTGAGCATGTTTTTTAAATTTGAGAGCCAGAGAGTAAAGAACGTATCATATAAACACTCAGGTGCTTTAAGCTTCCATATTTGAATTATTTTTCCTATTCACATGACATTTATTTTTAATAGAAAGTTTGTAATTAGAGGAAACCACTTATCTAAATCTGCCTGCAATGCAGGAGACCTGTGTTCAAGCCCTGAGTTGGAAAGATCTCCTGGAGAAGGGAATGGCAACTCACTCCAGTACTCTTGCCTGGAGAATCCCATGAACAGAGGAGCCTGGCAGGCTGCAGTCCATACGGTCACAAAGAGTTGGACACCACTGAGTGACTCTGTCTCTCTCACACACGCACGTACACACACTTATCTAAATCATGTTGGCGTAGATTGTAATCATTGTAAATGTATGCATCATAGGAAGTATGTCTAAAACATAAGTACTTGTTGGAGGAATTACTACCTTTGAGTTTAGGAAATTAGTGCCATGTATGACTTAATCAGATTCAGGTCCCACATGACAAAGAGGAGTTGCTGACTTCTTACCACATCTAGGACAATTGTTAATACACCTGTTTTACCAGGAAGGGGTAGGAAGGAATTCCCAGATGATAGGTAATTATGCCTTTACAAAATAACTTTAGTCTTTGTTTTAAAGAGGGAGCATTTTCAGTCCCTGCTCCTGTTGGTCTTAGGTCCCTCAGGCTGCCACAACAAAGCATGTAGATTGGGTTACTTAAACAGCAGACACGTAGTTTTCGTAGTCCTGGAGGCTGGGAGATTCAAGATCAGGATGCTGTAAAGACCTCTTTCTGAGGTCCCTTCTCTTGGCTTCTAGGCGCTGCCATCTTGCTATGTCCTAACACGACTTCTTTGTGGCCAAGATTGGAAGAGAGACAGAGCAAGCTCTCTTGTGTCTCTCCTAAGGGCACTAATCTCATCACAAGGGCCCCACCCTCTTGGCCTTATCTAATTATCTCCTTAGAGGCCCAGCTTCCTACAGTATCATCTTGAGTCCTGAGGCGTCAACATATGAATTTTAGGGAAACACAAGCTTTTGGTCCATAACCATCTTGACTATGATTTGCAGGTTATGCTATGAAAGTTTAAGTGTTTCTCCCCCTGGAACATTCTCCTACAGCATTCCTTAATTTGATAGATGGGGAAGTCTGACGACTGTAGAAGTGCCGTTTAACTGAAGTGGTCTTACATGTAACTTTTAAAAAGCATTTACCTCCATGAGGTAAGGATTAGAACAGGATTAATGAGCAGTCAGGTAAGGAATGTGCTTGGCCTGAGTGGACTCTTTTTCTATTCATGATTTTTATCTGTAATATCTATCACCTCTGGTATTTCATATTGGATATATATTCTGAAATGCTGAGTAAAACAGGGAGTGTGGCATATCATATTTTTCAGAATAAAGACTGAACCCAAGACCCATCCTATAAACCTGTGTAACAGATGATCTGCGTAACAGCCAGATGAGCTGGATCAGGCGAAAAGACGGAGCTCTGTGTTTGTGCAGATTCCAGAATAAGACACACCCCCCCTTTCATTTCAAGCCTCTGATAGTATGATCCTTGTTCAGTTAGAATCTCACATTATAATATATCCCACACCCAGCACACTTTTGACTTTCAAGATAACTACAGGCAGAATTAGACTTTGTCTGTTGGGAATCCCAGATCAATTACTTTGGCTTCATTGCCTGGTCAATTCAGTCAAATAACTGGCTTAAGTGATTTTTTTTTTTTCCTGCTGAATTTACCAGGTAACTTCATTTAGTGCATAGCTATTGAACTACTACTATGACCAAGGGCTGTACTAGGCACACAGTGGGGGGAAAAGGGGAAAAGGATTAGAGGGCACGGTCCCAGTCTGTGTATCAGTTCACAATACAAACTAATCCAGAATGAGAGTCAGTGCTCGGGACCCGGAATAAACAGGATTTGTCCTTGGTTGTTTCTGTTTCAGTAGAGGGTCCCTGAGCGCTCCAGCAATTGCCGAATCCCACACGGGCTTCCACAGAGCTGCACAGAGCAGAAGAAGGAGAGCATGCCCGTGGGGAAAGTGGGTAGTGGAGAAGCATTAGCAAAATACTGCGCTTGAAAAGGAGTGAGTTTTAGGGACCAGCTTTGAAATTAGTCTGGCTGGAGCATGGGCGTGCAGATGGCAGAGTGATAAATTAGCGAAACTAGATTATGGAGGGTCTGGAATCTGCAACCGAGGAGTTTAAGGTTTTTCTGAGCACCTAGACGCACTGAAGTTTTTAAGCAGGTTAACCGTGAAATAAAGCTGGTGCTCTGGGAAGATTACTCCAGCAGTGGTGCACTGGAGACTGTCGATGGGAAAGGCAAGGTTTCTCTTCTTCCCCTGTTGCCTGGGCGACTCCTTTCTGTCATCACGCTCACAACCCGCCCGCTTGTGTTCAGTGGATACCCTGAGGGTCACTGCAGAGCCCTGACCTCAGAGCAATAGCTGCATCCCCATTCTGAGGTCCTGGCCTCAGACCGCCAGGCACTGAGGACAGGCATCCCTCAGATGCACACACCGTCTCTGCCAGCTGTTGGGTGGCCCAGCTTCCATGCAGTGCAGTGAATGGCACTGTGGCATGTCTCTGGTTAGCTTTGTTCCCTGTTACCCTATAGCTTCTCTTCTTAACTTCATACTTTACCACTTCGCTTCCTGTAAGAGGTTTGCCAGTTTCCCCAAATTCACAAGGTCGTTTGCTGAGCAGGAGGAAGGGTGGTGTATGACTAAGCCTTTCACTTGAAAGCAGTGACCAGCAGGTTGATCTGGTTCTCTTTGTTTCTGTTTCTCTGGTGAGAAGAAGCATCTGTGGCAACTGTAATATGTCAGATGCAGGACTAGATATTTTTGCATCTTGTTAGCTGATTCATTCTCCTCATCAACCTGGTGAAATCAATATTCTAATATACCCATTTTATAGACACTGTTCTGCTATTTGTAGACATTGTTCTGCTGTTTAGTACAGCCGCGCTCTGTTACAACTTTATCTGCACACCAGTGGATATCCATGCATCCCATGTCTTCATTCAGGCTACTGTTGATACAGAATAACACAGAGCGAAGGTCCATGACTTACATCACTGGAAACCTCTCTCGGGGATGCAGTCTAGCCAGTTATCCTAAACTGCTGAATCTGGCCGTGTTCCCAGTCCATTCTTCCAGTTAAGCGTGGTGTCGTCCAGCCACCCCCCATCTATTTTCTCCAGGGGTTGGCTGTCCTAAAAGATGTTACGCTGTTACCTCAACTCCTCACTGAACTTCCCTGGACCTAATTTCTGCTTTGTAGACTGTGGGTATCACCACTTACAGGGATGTGCTGGGCAGATGCAGAAGGACCTGAGGTCGCACAGGGCAGCCCCGCCTCTACCTTCGGTCCACAGCCAGTGTTTCCTCCTCCTCGCATGCCTCCCCAGCGGGGCCGAGCCACCCTGGAAACAGACACCCCTGCTCCCTGGCTGACTGCTAGGGGGGTCTTTTCCAGCTTCAACATCCTGTGATTTCATTCAGTTCAGGAAAGCTGATTTAGGTTTGATTAGCCAGTTAACATACCACTGTGTCATCAACACCCACTCATCCACAGTGACGAAGCATCCTAGAGTATATGAAATCAGTTTGGCGTTTGAAGTTTTTAAAACGGCCTAATTGTGACCTGAACTTTGCAGTAATTTTGCAAGCAGTCTAGCCTGACACTACTCACATAGTGAGCGTTCCTTTTCCTGAATTCTCAACGGCAACATTCAGTCCGGAAGAGAAGCTGCCTTCCTGCGGAGCCCCTCCCTCTATGCAGCCCCCGTGGGGCCCCCAGGGCCTCAGGGTCGTCCGTGGGGGTGACGCGCCCCCCAGCAGGTCCCTTCTGGTCATTGTTCAGTATATGTGTCTGTTCTCAGCTCACATCTGTCTTTTTTGTGGTAAACATCAAAGGACAGCTCTCATCGTCCTCTGCGCTGAGTTTCTACTCGGTGTCTGCCCTCGGTTTGGAAGAAGTAGAGACGCGGACAATACCAGCAAAGATTAAAGTGGTGGAACAGTTGCAACGAAATACGCAGAATTTTCTATAATCAATTTGCTTTCTTTTAACAGTGATGGGAATGCCCATGTGATGCCTCTTTATTTTCAACCAAAAGTTAATATAATGATTCATTGATTAATTACAGAGATAAAGTTCTTACAGATTTTTAGTAACTGTAAGTCAGTTGACACATGAAGCACAAAAACTTATTTAATTGGAGCAGGACAGATCTTAATACAATTTCATACAGCTATTTAGCTATCAATGTTATTTAACTAGAGAGAGAAGCCGATAACGGATCTCTTAATGAGTAACAAAATACACCCCCTGTACAGTTGATGTGTGGATCCTAAACCACGTTTTAATGAGAAGTCTTAATACTTTCCACAGTAGTCTATATAGTATAATGGAAGCTTTCAAACAGAAAAATATTATTTTTTATGCTTTGAAGTTCAAGTGAAGTCGTTCAGTTGTGTCTGACTCTTTGCGACCCTGTGGACTGTATGTAGCCTACCAGGCTTCTCTGTCCATGGGATTCTCTAGGCAAGAATACTGGAGTGGGTTACCATTTCCTTCTCCAGAGGATCTTCCCAACCCAGGGATCGAACCCGGGTCTCCCGCATCGGAGGCAGACGCTTTAACCTCTGGGCCACCAGGGAAGCCCTTTTATGCTTTAGGAGTGGCAAAGAAATATATAGCACTCTTGTCCTATAGGGAGGTTTCTTTCATCATGTACATATTCTCGTATGTAGCCTGGACTATATACATGTGTCTGTGTGCAGTGCCATGTGTATGCTCTTTATACAGAGAGAATAAGTGTCTGTCAATGCCAGTTTTTGCAACAATACTGAATAACTATTGGCAGAGCACGCTAATTAGTAACTTGATCCTGAGAGTGTTGAATGTGGGGTATACTAGCACAACTGAGGATATATTAATACAAACTAAAAAATAATTTTGTCATTTTCAGTTCTTCTGATAATTTAATGGACAGGAGTGAGTTTTGCTTCCTCTCAAATATAGGCTTTAAATACAACCTTTTAAGTTGGCCTTATAAGCCAATTATATTTTAACTTTTTCAAAGAAATAAAAATGTCCTTCACAATATTCTTTCTTCCCTGTCTCCGAGCTCAATGATATGTATGCAGGGCCAGTTCCTGATAATTTGTTAACAAGGCATCTTTAACATTTTGGACAGATGCACATACTGTTTTCAACCTTCACGGTTAATTATTCGATTTTGTATCTGATGCCAGAACACCCTGACTTCTAATCACCGCTCATTGTTGCAAGTCCATTATATTCTAACTGTTTGAGTGCTCCCATTGACCTTGAACTGACATTATAAGCTGTGTCTAATCTTTTCAGTCTATATTTCTAATGCTTCTTTTCTCTTTTCCTTTTTTTTCTGATCCCTGTTTAGCATCACAATGGGGCTGCCTTTGAGCCCTGCCGCCGACTCCGCCCGCTCCGCCCGGCATGCCCTCTCCCTCATTGCCACGGCCAGACCACCCGCCTTCATCACCACCATCGCCAAAGAGGTGAGAGCAACTTCTCAGTGGGCTCCGTCTTCTCCTTTAGAGGAGTGAGTTCACATTGTCGGCCGAGGCTCCATGTGCATAGATAATGCTTCCAGTTTGTTCTGAAATGATGCAAGTTAGTAATTCAGCACTGGGATGAATGCATGTGTACCTGCGTGCACACGTGCTGAACTCCATGGCGGTACACTCGTTGCTTGGCCTTTTGCATTCATTTCTGTTGTCAAAGTTAATTCACTTGTAAATATTTGCCAGCGATTTCTCAATCTGAAATATAGCAGACTTGTTCAAATTAAAATCTATTAAAGGTATCCGCGGTATCTACCTGTAATCAAAACTGAACTTATTTAACACTGGCTCTCCAACTGTAAACAAAAATGTAAGTCATAAACTTGCTAATTGTTTTTCCTATGGCCTGTCACAGATAAAGACTTGAATGCCAATTGATTCCCACATTCTTAGTGTTCTAACTAATTGGCTACATCTAACTGAAAAACTAGTAAAGAACAATGAACCAATTATAGAGTCTTTCCTGTAGGTCTTAGTAATAGGAGAGAAGGCAAGGGAGATAAGCTCCTAAATTTTCTTTAAAGGTTTCTTCCATTTTAGCATGAGTAATGTGCAGACTCGGTGTCTGCGGGGCACGGCCTCTGCCTGAGTTCTTTATCCTGTAGCTATGATGAATTTTTAAAATGCTAAATAAATACCTCTGAGCCTGCCCTGATAACCTACAACCTATTGGGCCTATGTCTGCCCCAGAGCCATCCTTAATAGGCGTGCAGCAAAAATTTCTGATGTGAATATAGCTAGAAGGAAACGGCAGCCCACTCCAGTGCTCTTGCCTGGAGAACTGCATGGACAGAGGAGCCTGGCGGGCTGCAGTCCGTGGGGTCGCAAAGAGTCAGACACGACTGAGCAGCTGACACACTCACGTAGCTAGAAGGGAGGGAGGGAGGGCCTGGTAGCAGACTGAGTTTCTCGGAGGCAGTGGGACTTTGAATTCACATCTAAAATGGATTTGCAGCCCGAGGGACTGTGTTTTCTAATAGTGCGTAGTGCTACAGTGAAAGTCTATTATGCAGAGATAATAATACTGAATATACTAAATAAGCCTTACGTCAGTCCCACCCAGATACAAGTCCTATAAATACCAGCCCTTAAACTGCCTATATGAGTATTTTTAGTTTTTTAAACATTTTATTTTATACTNGTGGACTGTATGTAGCCTACCAGGCTTCTCTGTCCATGGGATTCTCTAGGCAAGAATACTGGAGTGGGTTACCATTTCCTTCTCCAGAGGATCTTCCCAACCCAGGGATCGAACCCGGGTCTCCCGCATCGGAGGCAGACGCTTTAACCTCTGGGCCACCAGGGAAGCCCTTTCATGCTTTAGGAGTGGCAAAGAAATATATAGCACTCTTGTCCTATAGGGAGGTTTCTTTCATCATGTACATATTCTCGTATGTAGCCTGGACTATATACATGTGTCTGTGTGCAGTGCCATGTGTATGCTCTTTATACAGAGAGAATAAGTGTCTGTCAATGCCAGTTTTTGCAACAATACTGAATAACTATTGGCAGAGCACGCTAATTAGTAACTTGATTCTGAGAGTGTTGAATGTGGGGTATACTAGCACAACTGAGGATATATTAATACAAACTAAAAAATAATTTTGTCATTTTCAGTTCTTCTGATAATTTAATGGACAGGAGTGAGTTCTGCTTCCTCTCAAATATAGGCTTTAAATACAACCTTTTAAGTTGGCCTTATAAGCCAATTATATTTTAACTTTTTCAAAGAAATAAAAATGTCCTTCACAATATTCTTTCTTCCCTGTCTCCGAGCTCAATGATATGTATGCAGGGCCAGTTCCTGATAATTTGTTAACAAGGCATCTTTAACATTTTGGACAGATGCACATACTGTTTTCAACCTTCACGGTTAATTATTCGATTTTGTATCTGATGCCAGAACACCCTGACTTCTAATCACCGCTCATTGTTGCAAGTCCATTATATTCTAACTGTTTGAGTGCTCCCATTGACCTTGAACTGACATTATAAGCTGTGTCTAATCTTTTCAGTCTATATTTCTAATGCTTCTTTTCTCTTTTCCTTTTTTTTCTGATCCCTGTTTAGCATCACAATGGGGCTGCCTTTGAGCCCTGCCGCCGACTCCGCCCGCTCCGCCCGGCATGCCCTCTCCCTCATTGCCACGGCCAGACCACCCGCCTTCATCACCACCATCGCCAAAGAGGTGAGAGCAACTTCTCAGTGGGCTCCGTCTTCTCCTTTAGAGGAGTGAGTTCACATTGTCGGCCGAGGCTCCATGTGCATAGATAATGCTTCCAGTTTGTTCTGAAATGATGCAAGTTAGTAATTCAGCACTGGGATGAATGCATGTGTACCTGCGTGCACACGTGCTGAACTCCATGGCGGTACACTCGTTGCTTGGCCTTTTGCATTCATTTCTGTTGTCAAAGTTAATTCACTTGTAAATATTTGCCAGCGATTTCTCAATCTGAAATATAGCAGACTTGTTCAAATTAAAATCTATTAAAGGTATCCGCGGTATCTACCTGTAATCAAAACTGAACTTATTTAACACTGGCTCTCCAACTGTAAACAAAAATGTAAGTCATAAACTTGCTAATTGTTTTTCCTATGGCCTGTCACAGATAAAGACTTGAATGCCAATTGATTCCCACATTCTTAGTGTTCTAACTAATTGGCTACATCTAACTGAAAAACTAGTAAAGAACAATGAACCAATTATAGAGTCTTTCCTGTAGGTCTTAGTAATAGGAGAGAAGGCAAGGGAGATAAGCTCCTAAATTTTCTTTAAAGGTTTCTTCCATTTTAGCATGAGTAATGTGCAGACTCGGTGTCTGCGGGGCACGGCCTCTGCCTGAGTTCTTTATCCTGTAGCTATGATGAATTTTTAAAATGCTAAATAAATACCTCTGAGCCTGCCCTGATAACCTACAACCTATTGGGCCTATGTCTGCCCCAGAGCCATCCTTAATAGGCGTGCAGCAAAAATTTCTGATGTGAATATAGCTAGAAGGAAACGGCAGCCCACTCCAGTGCTCTTGCCTGGAGAACTGCATGGACAGAGGAGCCTGGCGGGCTGCAGTCCGTGGGGTCGCAAAGAGTCAGACACGACTGAGCAGCTGACACACTCACGTAGCTAGAAGGGAGGGAGGGAGGGCCTGGTAGCAGACTGAGTTTCTCGGAGGCAGTGGGACTTTGAATTCACATCTAAAATGGATTTGCAGCCCGAGGGACTGTGTTTTCTAATAGTGCGTAGTGCTACAGTGAAAGTCTATCATGCAGAGATAATAATACTGAATATACTAAATAAGCCTTACGTCAGTCCCACCCAGATACAAGTCCTATAAATACCAGCCCTTAAACTGCCTATATGAGTATTTTTAGTTTTTTAAACATTTTATTTTATACTGGAGGGTAGCCAGTTAACAATGTTGTGATACTGTCCTAGTATGGACGCGGTATCCAGACTGAGGGAGTGTTAGTCAGGAGCGTGTGCCAGATACTCACTCACACCTGACTTTTCTGTGACCCCGTGGACCGTCGCCCTCCAGGCTCCTCGGTCGCTGGGATTTTCCCAGCAAGAATACTGGAGTGGGCTGCCATTCCCTCATCGATAAAGAATTCACCTGCCACTGCTGGAGACACAGCTTCCATCCCTGGGTTCGGATGATCCCTGGATAAGGCGTTGGCAACCCACTCCAGTACTCTGGCCTGGGAAACCCCAGGGACGGAGGACCCTGGCAGGTACAGCTCACGGGGCTGCAAAGAGTCGGACACGACTTAGCGACTGAACATCAACAACAATCCCCTAATTGCTAATCAACAACAATCCCCCACCTCAATGCCAAATACACAAAATTCGCACAACTTCAGTTTGTCTCTTTTTTAAAGTGTCGCTGTCAGGTAAAGTCTCATATACCCAGAAACTAAAATTCCATTAGGAAATACACACTGGGTATTTATTGTACTAAGTACTTTCTTTTGCAATTAAAAGTGTTTCCTGACCCACCCGCAAGACGGTTGTTCTTGTTGACTTTTCTTTCTCCCTGAGTGAAAAATAACCCCACTGCTAGAAGTGTGAAGTCTGTGAGGCGTGGACCTTACCTGCAGCCTGGAAATGTTTTCTAGGTGCACAGGCACACTGCCCTCGCCGCGAACACCCAGTCTCAACAGAACATGCACACCAGCACGCTGGCCCGCGCCAAAGGGGAGATTCTGAGAGTCATTGAAATTCTTATCGAAAAGATGCCCACAGACGTCGTGGATCTTCTTGTGGAGGTAAGAATATTCAGGTTTTTGGCTGTTTTTTTTTTTTTTTTTTTNGAGCAGGACAGATCTTAATACAATTTCATACAGCTATTTAACTATCAATGTTATTTAACTAGAGAGAGAAGCCGATAACGGATCTCTTAATGAGTAACAAAATACACCCCCTGTACAGTTGATGTGTGGATCCTAAACCACGTTTTAATGAGAAGTCTTAATACTTTCCACAGTAGTCTATATAGTATAATGGAAGCTTTCAAACAGAAAAATATTATTTTTTATGCTTTGAAGTTCAAGTGAAGTCGTTCAGTTGTGTCCGACTCTTTGCGACCCCGTGGACTGTATGTAGCCTACCAGGCTTCTCTGTCCATGGGATTCTCTAGGCAAGAATACTGGAGTGGGTTACCATTTCCTTCTCCAGAGGATCTTCCCAACCCAGGGATCGAACCCGGGTCTCCCGCATCGGAGGCAGACGCTTTAACCTCTGGGCCACCAGGGAAGCCCTTTTATGCTTTAGGAGTGGCAAAGAAATATATAGCACTCTTGTCCTATAGGGAGGTTTCTTTCATCATGTACATATTCTCGTATGTAGCCTGGACTATATACATGTGTCTGTGTGCAGTGCCATGTGTATGCTCTTTATACAGAGAGAATAAGTGTCTGTCAATGCCAGTTTTTGCAACAATACTGAATAACTATTGGCAGAGCACGCTAATTAGTAACTTGATTCTGAGAGTGTTGAATGTGGGGTATACTAGCACAACTGAGGATATATTAATACAAACTAAAAAATAATTTTGTCATTTTCAGTTCTTCTGATAATTTAATGGACAGGAGTGAGTTCTGCTTCCTCTCAAATATAGGCTTTAAATACAACCTTTTAAGTTGGCCTTATAAGCCAATTATATTTTAACTTTTTCAAAGAAATAAAAATGTCCTTCACAATATTCTTTCTTCCCTGTCTCCGAGCTCAATGATATGTATGCAGGGCCAGTTCCTGATAATTTGTTAACAAGGCATCTTTAACATTTTGGACAGATGCACATACTGTTTTCAACCTTCACGGTTAATTATTCGATTTTGTATCTGATGCCAGAACACCCTGACTTCTAATCACCGCTCATTGTTGCAAGTCCATTATATTCTAACTGTTTGAGTGCTCCCATTGACCTTGAACTGACATTATAAGCTGTGTCTAATCTTTTCAGTCTATATTTCTAATGCTTCTTTTCTCTTTTCCTTTTTTTTCTGATCCCTGTTTAGCATCACAATGGGGCTGCCTTTGAGCCCTGCCGCCGACTCCGCCCGCTCCGCCCGGCATGCCCTCTCCCTCATTGCCACGGCCAGACCACCCGCCTTCATCACCACCATCGCCAAAGAGGTGAGAGCAACTTCTCAGTGGGCTCCGTCTTCTCCTTTAGAGGAGTGAGTTCACATTGTCGGCCGAGGCTCCATGTGCATAGATAATGCTTCCAGTTTGTTCTGAAATGATGCAAGTTAGTAATTCAGCACTGGGATGAATGCATGTGTACCTGCGTGCACACGTGCTGAACTCCATGGCGGTACACTCGTTGCTTGGCCTTTTGCATTCATTTCTGTTGTCAAAGTTAATTCACTTGTAAATATTTGCCAGCGATTTCTCAATCTGAAATATAGCAGACTTGTTCAAATTAAAATCTATTAAAGGTATCCGCGGTATCTACCTGTAATCAAAACTGAACTTATTTAACACTGGCTCTCCAACTGTAAACAAAAATGTAAGTCATAAACTTGCTAATTGTTTTTCCTATGGCCTGTCACAGATAAAGACTTGAATGCCAATTGATTCCCACATTCTTAGTGTTCTAACTAATTGGCTACATCTAACTGAAAAACTAGTAAAGAACAATGAACCAATTATAGAGTCTTTCCTGTAGGTCTTAGTAATAGGAGAGAAGGCAAGGGAGATAAGCTCCTAAATTTTCTTTAAAGGTTTCTTCCATTTTAGCATGAGTAATGTGCAGACTCGGTGTCTGCGGGGCACGGCCTCTGCCTGAGTTCTTTATCCTGTAGCTATGATGAATTTTTAAAATGCTAAATAAATACCTCTGAGCCTGCCCTGATAACCTACAACCTATTGGGCCTATGTCTGCCCCAGAGCCATCCTTAATAGGCGTGCAGCAAAAATTTCTAATGTGAATATAGCTAGAAGGAAACAGCAGCCCACTCCAGTGCTCTTGCCTGGAGAACTGCATGGACAGAGGAGCCTGGCGGGCTGCAGTCCGTGGGGTCGCAAAGAGTCAGACACGACTGAGCAGCTGACACACTCACGTAGCTAGAAGGGAGGGAGGGAGGGCCTGGTAGCAGACTGAGTTTCTCGGAGGCAGTGGGACTTTGAATTCACATCTAAAATGGATTTGCAGCCCGAGGGACTGTGTTTTCTAATAGTTCGTAGTGCTACAGTGAAAGTCTATCATGCAGAGATAATAATACTGAATATACTAAATAAGCCTTACGTCAGTCCCACCCAGATACAAGTCCTATAAATACCAGCCCTTAAACTGCCTATATGAGTATTTTTAGTTTTTTAAACATTTTATTTTATACTGGAGGGTAGCCAGTTAACAATGTTGTGATACTGTCCTAGTATGGACGCGGTATCCAGACTGAGGGAGTGTTAGTCAGGAGCGTGTGCCAGATACTCACTCACACCTGACTTTTCTGTGACCCCGTGGACCGTCGCCCTCCAGGCTCCTCGGTCGCTGGGATTTTCCCAGCAAGAATACTGGAGTGGGCTGCCATTCCCTCATCGATAAAGAATTCACCTGCCACTGCTGGAGACACAGCTTCCATCCCTGGGTTCGGATGATCCCTGGATAAGGCGTTGGCAACCCACTCCAGTACTCTGGCCTGGGAAATGCCAGGGACGGAGGACCCTGGCAGGTACAGCTCACGGGGCTGCAAAGAGTCGGACACGACTTAGCGACTGAACATCAACAACAATCCCCTATTNACTGGAGTGGGCTGCCATTCCCTCATCGATAAAGAATTCACCTGCCACTGCTGGAGACACAGCTTCCATCCCTGGATTCGGATGATCCCTGGATAAGGCGTTGGCAACCCACTCCAGTACTCTGGCCTGGGAAACCCCAGGGACGGAGGACCCTGGCAGGTACAGCTCACGGGGCTGCAAAGCGTCGGACACGACTTAGCGACTGAACATCAACAACAATCCCCTATTTGCTAATCAACAACAATCCCCCACCTCAATGCCAAATACACAAAATTCGCACAACTTCAGTTTGTCTCTTTTTTAAAGTGTCGCTATCAGGTAAAGTCTCATATAATACCCAGAAACTAAAATTCCATTAGAAAATACACACTGGGCATTTATTGTACTAAGTACTTTCTTTTGCAATTAAAAGTGTTTCCTGACCCACCCGCAAGACGGTTGTTCTTGCTGACTTTTCTTTCTCCCTGAGTGAAAAATAACCCCACAGAAGTGTGAAGTCTGTGAGGCGTGGACCTTACCTGCAGCCTGGAAATGTTTTCTAGGTGCACAGGCACACTGCCCTCGCCGCGAACACCCAGTCTCAACAGAACATGCACACCAGCACGCTGGCCCGCGCCAAAGGGGAGATTCTGAGAGTCATTGAAATTCTTATCGAAAAGATGCCCACAGACGTCGTGGATCTTCTTGTGGAGGTAAGAATATTCAGGTTTTTGGCTGTTTTTTTTTTTTTTTTTTTTCCTTTTAAATATTTATTTGATTGCACCAGCTCTTAGTTCCAGCACATGGGTTCTCTAGTTGCAGCACATGGAATCTGGTCCCCTGACCAGGGATGGAACCCGGACTCCCTGCATTGGGAGCGTGGGGTCCTCCTAACCACTGGCCCACCAGAGAAGTCCTAAGAATATTCTGTTTTATGTGATACGTTCATAGCCTAAATCAAGCATTCTAGTGTAGTAATATAAATCAGCATCTTTATTTCCAACACCTCCGAAAGAAAGGTAACTAAAGTGAATGAACTTTCATATAATTTCTGAAGACTTTATTTAAATTTCCTCAAACCTCTAAACGATTGTTGTGTCTATTTACCATTCACATGAAATTGGTCTGTATTAGAGTAATTTTTAAAAGTTATAGTCTTTTTGGTATCTTTCCTGATAAATAGAACATAGAGTCTGCTTGAATAAAAGCTCCCTATCCTATATATAAAAATATGAAATGCCTTTCAAGTAAACAAGTATAGTTTCTTTACTTTACTGTATGCTCTCTTTAAAAAATGATTTTCACGGATAAGAGAAAGGATAGCCTATTGTATAAAGTAAGTATACTATAATTTTAGTAAATGTACTACAATTTTAAAGTAAATATGAAAATAAAATTATGAGAATTTTCATGCAAATGAGGCCTGTTAATAATTTAAATTACGGAAAATTATGTATTTGAAACTAATTTTAAATTTGTATCTTTTCTGTAAAGGTTATGGACATCATTATGTACTGCCTCGAAGGATCTTTAGTTAAAAAGAAAGGTCTTCAGGAATGTTTTCCAGCCATCTGCAGGTAAAGGAGCCTTCTATAGCATACAAAGTAAAAAAAAAGTTTTAGTAACCAAATAATTTTAAACTGTTTTTTGAGCAGGATGAGTTAGTAATGGTGGCCAGTTAGAAACCCTGTTATGAATTAATATCTGCTTACTTTCTAAAACAATTTAACTGGCTTATACTNTTAAAAAGAAAGGTCTTCAGGAATGTTTTCCAGCCATCTGCAGGTAAAGGAGCCTTCTATAGCATACAAAGTAAAAAAAAGTTTTAGTAACCAAATAATTTTAAACTGTTTTTTGAGCAGGATGAGTTAGTAATGGTGGCCGGTTAGAAACCCTGTTATGAATTAATATCTGCTTACTTTCTAAAACAATTTAACTGGCTTATACTAAGAAATCACAACTATAACAGAACCACTACTTGACACTGGGTTGTGAAGAGGTCTCTCTCAAAACTGAATAAAAGGAGTAAGAGATAGCATCTATTAAATATGTCTATTTGTATATCCATTACCCAAATTAGCTTTTACATTACAAGAAGAGTTAGGAAGCTTGAAGGAGAAGATACACTTTTCAGCAATAGAAATCTTCATGCCACCTTTTTCATAGTATATTTTATTTTTAATATAAAAGCCAGTATTTGCACATTCTCCTGCTAAGCATAGGTGATTTCCGTATGAGAACAAGAGCAGTTAACATTTTTATAACAGCGTTGCAGAGGCGACATAGAATTCTATCATTTGTGTGTGGGCGTGTCCGACTCGTCCCAACCCTGTGGGCCATAGCCCGCCAGGCTTCTCTGTCCGTGGGGTTCTCCAGGCAGGGATCCTGGAGTGGGTTGCCATGCCCTCCTCCAGGGGATCTTCCCGACCCAGGGGTTGAACCCCCGTCTCTCACGTCTCCTGCACTGGCAGGCAGGTGCGTTACCATAGCGCCCCTGGGAAGGCCCTTGTTGGTGTGTAGCATTTATCATTGGGAAATGATTTTTTTTTTAATGTCAAAATGTGATCACATGTTTATTTTTCTTTTAAAGTAGTTTTTAGTTTTCAAAATGTTTATAACTTGAGATACACTTTTGTTAAAATTTTTTTAACCCTCCATGTGTTCAGTAGAAATAGTGTTAATGTCTGTTGAAGTTGTTCTAGCAGTTGTTTTTGTGGAAAACAGAACAACCAGTCAGGCATAGCTACGTCACATTTTCCTTTGCAAGATAAGCACAGTGACATCCTTACTGAACGCTGGTTCAGTTCAGTGAGTGTACTGCACTGGAAAGCCTTGACTTTGCAGCGGCGTCATGCAGCGCACATCGTTAACGCCTTTTGTATTTCCTGGCACTTCAGCAAATGTTTGCTGAGTTAATTGTACTCTGCATCCTCCCATATCTTCCCTCGTATTTACAATAGATTTTCTATCCTAATCTCTTCATTTTGCTGTTTGTGATATATGCCACCAGAGGTTAAATCACGACCACACGGAAAAAGTTTACCTAAAATGCATGTTGTACAGATGCATATTTCCTTGTGATATAGATCAGGCGTGTTAGGATACAGTCATTTTGTAACATCGTGCCACATTTAATTCTGGTTTATGTTCTTTTTCTTGAAAATTATATGTATTAAATCTTTTTTGTATAATTAATTGATGTTAAAAATACGTGTAGCTGTTATGTTCCCAGTCGACTGTTCTCTAAGGAAACGTCTAAGCAAAAAATGGACATTTATCTGTCACTTAGTGGAAGCAAGGAAGCAGTTTTATTAGGAATTATCTTATTGAAGGTTAGCAAAGCGTTTCTTATAGCATCAGTGTCTGCTGTGAAAATAAGCCTCCTGGAGCTAAGGCGAGGAAATCCTTCGGCCTTTAAAGGGCCTGTCTCTTCCCTTGGCGGAAGTCTGCCTCCTCCGGTGTCCTCAGTGGCCTAAGTCCCTTTCGTTTCTGCCAGTCCACTTTTGTTTGCAGTTTAATCCCTGGAGAGAAAGGTTTCTGCCTGAATACTAAAGAAACATATATAAGCTGAATGTTAATTTTTTTTTTTTTTCTGATTTGGCTGAAAGCAATTGTATTTTATTAATTTGATACCATTTATTGAACACCTACTGTGTATCAGGTGCTAACTAGGCCTGGGAATACAATGAGGAATGAGATGTTGTCCTCAGGAGCACAGGGTCTAATAGGGCAGGAAGTTAAAAGAGTAACGCGGCCAGGGGTAGGGGCTGTGCTGTGTGCTGGAGGAGAATTGCATACGGGGGCGGGGGTGGACAGCAGAGGCAGTACTTAAGGCTGGACGCGGGGGTCTCTCAGAGCTCACAAAGAGGAGGCAGGGGAAGAACAGGAATCATAAGGGGGTCTAGGAAGTTCCGCAGAGGAGAAGACAGACTAATAACACCCATTTCCTCATGCAAGTGACAGTCGTTCAGCTGTGTACTACTCTTTGCAACCCCATGGACTATACGGGCCATGGAATTCTCCAGGCCGGAATACTGGGGTGGGTAGCCTTTCCCTTCTCCAGGGGATCTTCCCAACCCCGGGATCAAACCCAGGTCTCCCACATCGCGGGTGGATTCTTTACCAGCTGAGCCACAAGGGAAGCCCTGGACTGGGTAGCCTGTCCCTTCTCCAGGGGATCTTCCTGACCCAGGAATGGAACCACGGCCTCCCGCACTGCAGGCAGATTCTTTACCAACTGAGCTATCAGGGAAGCCCCAGTTTCCTTTTAATAAGAATAGCTGCCAGCAGAGACACAGATGTAAAGAACAGACTTTTGGATTCAGTGGGAGAAGTAGAGGGTGGGATGATTTGAGAGAATAGCACTGAAATATATACATGACAGATAACCAGTAAAACAGATAACCAGTGCGAGTTTGATATATGAAACAGGACCCCCAAAGCCCATGCCCTGTGACAACTGGGAGGGATTTGGTGGGGAGGCAGCTGGGAGGGGGTTCCGAATGGAGGGGACACATGCATGCCTACAGCCAGTTCATACTGACATACGGCAGAAACCATCATAGTGTTGCAAAGTAGTTATCCTCCAATTAAAATAAATGAATTTTTTTTTTAAGTGGCTGCCAAGCAGAGAAAAGGATTTGTCCTCCCGCTTAGGGTGGTGTTGGTAGGAGCAGTGACAGGTTTTGGAAAAGCTTCACCAAAGAGTTGATGGGGTGAGCTTTGCAGAATAAATTGCTGTGTGTTATCTGGAATTACAGAAAGGATCATACCCGCAAATGTTTGGAGGCACAAAAGTGTAAGAGAATTTGGTGAAGGCTATGTGGTAGTGACCGGAATGCAGGTTAAGAGTGGAATTCTCCCAACGTGCCATAGGATAGGGCTTTGAATTCTGTATGAAGGAATTTGGTCATTATTCTGCAAGCATTGGAGAGTCAGCGGAGTTTAAGCAAACTCTTGCCAGAATATAGGTGACAAGGCATAATGTTATGAAACAGGATTTTTCAAAAATTGTTTTCAGTTTGGAAAATCTCAGACATACACTAAAGTGAAAGTAGTAATGTAATAAATCCCCATGAATCCATCGTTTAGCTTCAAGAATTATCAACACATGGCCAGTCTCATCTCATTTGTAACATTCTCTTGTCCCCCTCCATTTTTTAATACAGTAGGTCCTTGTTGGTTATTTATTTTAAATACAACAGGGCGTATATGAAACATGGGGCTTCCCTGGTGGCTTAGCAGTAAAGAATCCGCCTGCCAGTGCAGGAGATGAAGGTCCCAGGGTTGGGAAGCTCCCCTGGAGAAGGGAATGGCAACCCACTCCAGTGTTCTTGCCTGGAGAATCCCATGGAAAGAGGATCCTGGTGGACTACAGTCCATGTGGTCTTAAAAGAGGCAGACACGACTTTTGCGACTCAACAACACGTGAAACATAGGATTTATAACAAATAGTTATAAATTGAAGTAATTGACTACCTCTTATTATTAATGTTAGATTATTATTATTAATTAGAGTTGTGAAGATATAAGCCCCAAAGGGTCAGTGCATAAACATAGGAAGATGAGTAACAAGGTTGTAACTTGTACTAAAACTGTTAGCTGGAACAGATAATAAATCATGGAGGACTTCAGAGAACACTAAGCTTAGACAGGACCTCCTTACAGGTCGACACCATGCCACCTGCTTAGGCTGATTTGTACTCGATCGATAAATGAACAACAGCAAACATGTTAACATATCAGCAGAAGTAGAAATTATTTTATTGAATATCTGCCACGTTCATACCTTTGTGCTAGGCTCCTTACAGCACTTACATGCCCTCTACTTATAAGTACGTTCCTTTCACTAAATATGAAACTCTGGTTAAAGTCAGTGATGTGAGTATCTGTGGTTCAGTCAGGTGAAATTTGATTTAAGATCTTTATGTAATGTATTCCTGTATTCTTCTTGTTTTGTTGGCTTTTTTCCTCTGTTTTCTTTTACCCTNATTCTCCAGGCCGGAATACTGGGGTGGGTAGCCTTTCCGTTCTCCAGGGGATCTTCCCAACCCAGGGATCAAACCCAGGTCTCCCACATCACGGGTGGATTCTTTACCAGCTGAGCCACAAGGGAAGCCCTGGACTGGGTAGCCTGTCCCTTCTCCAGGGGATCTTCCTGACCCAGGAATGGAACCGCGGCCTCCCGCACTGCAGGCAGATTCTTTACCAACTGAGCTATCAGGGAAGCCCCAGTTTCCTTTTAATAAGAATAGCTGCCAGCAGAGACACAGATGTAAAGAACAGACTTTTGGATTCAGTGGGAGAAATAGAGGGTGGGATGATTTGAGAGAATAGCACTGAAATATATACATGACAGATAACCAGTAAAACAGATAACCAGTGCGAGTTTGATATATGAAACAGGACCCCCAAAGCCCATGCCCTGTGACAACTGGGAGGGATTTGGTGGGGAGGCAGCTGGGAGGGGGTTCCGAATGGAGGGGACACATGCATGCCTACAGCCAGTTCATACTGACATACGGCAGAAACCATCATAGTGTTGCAAAGTAGTTATCCTCCAATTAAAATAAATGAATTTTTTTTTTAAGTGGCTGCCAAGCAGAGAAAAGGATTTGTCCTCCCGCTTAGGGTGGTGTTGGTAGGAGCAGTGACAGGTTTTGGAAAAGCTTCACCAAAGAGTTGATGGGGTGAGCTTTGCAGAATAAATTGCTGTGTGTTATCTGGAATTACAGAAAGGATCATACCCGCAAATGTTTGGAGGCACAAAAGTGTAAGAGAATTTGGTGAAGGCTATGTGGTAGTGACCGGAATGCAGGTTAAGAGTGGAATTCTCCCAACGTGCCATAGGATAGGGCTTTGAATTCTGTATGAAGGAATTTGGTCATTATTCTGCAAGCATTGGAGAGTCAGCGGAGTTTAAGCAAACTCTTGCCAGAATATAGGTGACAAGGCATAATGTTATGAAACAGGATTTTTCAAAAATTGTTTTCAGTTTGGAAAATCTCAGACATACACTAAAGTGAAAGTAGTAATGTAATAAATCCCCATGAATCCATCGTTTAGCTTCAAGAATTATCAACACATGGCCAGTCTCATCTCATTTGTAACATTCTCTTGTCCCCCTCCATTTTTTAATACAGTAGGTCCTTGTTGGT
This sequence comes from Raphicerus campestris, assembly GCA_006410735.1. NCBI lineage: Eukaryota > Metazoa > Chordata > Mammalia > Artiodactyla > Bovidae > Raphicerus > Raphicerus campestris. The sequence continues at coordinate 706,060 of SJYW01038126.1, forward strand.
TATTTATTTTAAATACAACAGGGCGTATATGAAACATGGGGCTTCCCTGGTGGCTTAGCAGTAAAGAATCCGCCTGCCAGTGCAGGAGATGAAGGTCCCAGGGTTGGGAAGCTCCCCTGGAGAAGGGAATGGCAACCCACTCCAGTGTTCTTGCCTGGAGAATCCCATGGAAAGAGGATCCTGGTGGACTACAGTCCATGTGGTCTTAAAAGAGGCAGACACGACTTTTGCGACTCAACAACACATGAAACATAGGATTTATAACAAATAGTTATAAATTGAAGTAATTGACTACCTCTTATTATTAATGTTAGATTATTATTATTAATTAGAGTTGTGAAGATATAAGCCCCAAAGGGTCAGTGCATAAACATAGGAAGATGAGTAACAAGGTTGTAACTTGTACTAAAACTGTTAGCTGGAACAGATAATAAATCATGGAGGACTTCAGAGAACACTAAGCTTAGACAGGACCTCCTTACAGGTCGACACCATGCCACCTGCTTAGGCTGATTTGTACTCGATCGATAAATGAACAACAGCAAACATGTTAACATATCAGCAGAAGTAGAAATTATTTTATTGAATATCTGCCACGTTTGTACCATTGTACTAGGCTCCTTACAGCACTTACATGCCCTCTGCTTATAAGTAAGTTCCTTTCACTAAATATGAAACTCTGGTTAAAGTCAATGATGTGAATATCTGTGGTTCAGTCAGGTGAAATTTGATTTAAGATCTTTATATAATGTATTCCTGTATTATTCTTGTTTTGTTGGCTTTTTTCCTCTGTTTTCTTTTACCCTTTCTTAAAGATGCTGTGCGTACATGCTTAGACACTAAGCCATATCAGACTCTTGGTGACCTTAGAGCCTGTAAGCCCCCCAGGCTCCTCTGTCCATGGGGTTTTTCCCAGGCAAAAAATACTGGAGGGGGTTGCCATTTCCTTCTCCAGGAGATCTTCCGACCCAGGGATCAAACCTGGGTCTTCTACATTGGAAGGCAGATTCTTTACCACTGAGCCACCTGGGAAACCCAAAGATGCTATATATTTCAGCCTAGGCTAACCTCTATAATGTTGCTACATTACCAATATTTAGTTGTTACAGTTGTTACATCATAAAAAGTTATAAACTTTATTTAGTATTATATATATATGTGTGTGTGTGTGTGTGTATATATATATATATATTGTTTTTACTGAGATGATATTTGTCAGAGCACCTAGCAGAGTGCTTGTGATTTGGGTATTCAGAAAATATTAATTTCCTGGGGAGTATTTTCTCTAGCCAAAAAATAAAGCAAAAACCCAAAATGTGTGTAAGAAATTAGTTAATATTTATTTGAGAGGATTTTATATGCCTAAAAAGTATAGGATGGCAATATTATCATTTTTATATAGGCAAAAAAATTGATTTATTTCCCAAAATATTAAATAATTTTTAGTCAGTGTTATAAAGATGCTTTTCATATCTTAAGTTGTATTAATTCCATCAAGAACCTGGTATCCTGGTATACTTGGTATATCTGGTATCCTGAAGTCATTGACTGTTTTTAAATCAAAGTACTCTCGTTTGGGTTATTCATAAACTTTGCTCTTTTCTGAGTACCAAGATGGATTAGCATCATCACAGGTGAAACGGTCCTCAGATTGGTTTTCCTGTCTTCAGTTTTGTTTTCTGGCCCTGACCAGCAGGCTTTGATTCTGGTATACATCTGGATTTTGAGTTTTCAGTTTAAAATTTTAAAACTTGAATGTCATAATTTCTCTAATATTTTCTTCATTATTAGTAGCTCGTTAGTATTTTTAGATGACATACACAATCTCCATTGGGTTGCTGTCTTGAAAGTCTTGGGCTTAAGCTTAGGCTGATCTCTGTATTGTATGTTGCTATATACCAATAGTTTATTCAAATTTGATTGTTTATTCATTTATTTACTCAGGTTTATTAATGATTATATGAGTTGTCTTCCCTGGTAGTTCAGACAGTAAAGCGTCTTGCTTACCATGTGGGAGACCTGGGTTCGATCCCTGGGTCAGGAACATCCTCTGGAGAAGGTAATGGCAACCCACTCCAGTACTCTTGCCTGGAAAATCCCAAGGACAGAGGAGCATGGTGGGCTATAGTCCACAGGGTCACAAAGAGTCAGACACGACTGAGCAACTTCAAACAAAACTTCCATTGGGTTGCTGTCATGAAAGTCTTGGGCTTAAGCTTAGGCTGACCCCTGTGTTGTATGTTGTTATATACCAATAGTCAGTTTATTCAGACTTGCTTATTTGTTCATTTACTTACTCAGGTTTATTAATGATTATATTACTTAATATATAATTTAATGAATAGTGACTCCATCCACTGAACTATGTTTTAATTAAATTTTTGTCCTGTGATATATATATTCAAACAAGTTTAAGCTACAAATTGTAAATCTCATGAAAGAAAGTAGGACAAATGCAGAAAGTTTTTCTAATTTTGTTCATATAATTTTCTCAGTTGCTAAAACTTCTTGTAATATCTTCTGCTTGAAAGCAGAAATGGATTAGAACATGTGCCCAGTAAAATTTAATAGAATTTTTCCTGTCACTGACCCAAAATCATGTGTTGATATTAAAACATGAGGTTGTAGCACTGTATTAATGTATAGTTTGCCAGAGTCAAAAGTGAATTTGTTAATCATCCAGTCGTGTCTGACTCTTTGCAATCCCCTGGAGTGTAGCCCATCAGGCTCCTGTCCATTGGCTTGTCCAGGCAGGAATACTGGAGTGGGTAGCCATTCCCTTCTCCAGGGGATCTTCCTGACCCATGGATTGAATCCAGGTCTCCCACATTGCAGGCGGATTCTTTACCATCTGAGCCACCAGGGAAGCCCAAATTGTTGAGGTATAGGTTTATATCTCAACTTCTTGGCATCGTGTGTATAAAGAGGGGCCAACCGTCAATGCCTGCGTGACAATCTCAGATGATAGAAACAGAGCGGTTGTTCGAGAGGAACACACCTGTTTGTAGGACTGAGACCAGCATGGAGTTGAGAGGCCTCAGAGGAATCTCTACCCACGGTGGTTGAACCTGTGGATGTGGCGCCCATGAAACAGAGAGGCAACTGTCATAAAACAGTTTAAGAGTCAGAGCACACACAGGTATCCAGGGACGGCCAGTTGTAGTCCATAGACCCAGCTGTTTTAGGGGCTCTCAGGAATGTGCTGGGAAAGAGCTCTCACGAGTCAGTATCAAAATGCACTCCGTGCTTATTTGCTGAGAGAACTGAAGACGCTAGTAATAAGTGCTCGCTCTCTGTTTGGTCCTCTGAGGAATAATGAGCTCTTCAGTGTAGTTCCCAGATGATCTTCAGGAGAATTACCTGATTTCGAGGCTCTGCCTGAGACCCACTGCCTCCGACTCTCTGAAGCCTGATGGTTCCTATGCACACTAAAGTTCAGAAGCAAGTCCTCTGATAATCCTCTATCAGGAAAACAAAACCCGACTCATTGTCCTCTGTGGCACGTTCAGTGATCTAGGAGTTCGGATCCTAGAATGCCTTTTTGTTTANCACCATCTACATCTCTGAATATAAGGATATAAAAGGTGCAGTTATTTTGCTATTTTCCTAGGGCAAATAAGTGCTAATAAACATGTTAATAAATAAGGGAAATGAGTTCCCCAAATATCATAAACTTGTTTGTTTCTTAAACACTTATGATTTTCAGATATAATCTGAAACAGCAAATTATCTCAGTTTCAGCTTCAAGTTGCTAGTACAAATGATATGGACGACTTTGGTTTGAAACTCTTCTCTAGTATCATTTCAAACAGTCAGAAAATTTAATGTTCTTTCTGTTATACAGTGAAATGGAATACTTCTGGAAGCTTTAGAGATTTGTTTTTTCATCAAGAACTTTACCTCTGAAAGACAGTGACCTGCTGGCACGTTTTCAGGAGTAGGGACATGACTGAAATGGTTTCAGAAGGATTTCTACTCATGTGAGTATAGGACAGACATCTATATTTACTATAAAGGGTATCCTATAAAATTGTAACGTTTAAGAATTTTACTGGAAGTTAGGATAGAAGCTATGCCACATCCTGTTATTATTAACACCATCCAGATAAACACAAACCACAGATTTGGAGTTTTTTTTTTTTAAATGAGCTCATGGGCTGTTCTCAAGTANCACATCTTTTAAGAATTTTACTGGAAGTTAGGATAGAAGCTATGCCACATCCTGTTATTATTAACACCATCCAGATAAACACAAACCACAGATTTGGAGTTTTTTTTTTTTAAATGAGCTCATGGGCTGTTCTCAAGTAGACAGTGTTCACTTTCTTAGCCGGATTTTAAGTGTCCATTTAGGGTGCACAGAGCTGATTCAGCTCTTCAGGTGAAGAGCAGAATCAATCAGTCTGGCTACATAATAACAAAGTTTAAGAAAAGGTAAACCATGTCTGAAAATACAGACTTTTAACTGTTCTGTCTGGATTTTCCCCCACCATTCAGTTCAAAAGTTTAAACACTTACTTAACTCTGAATTTTGTATCTTATCTATGTTACAGTTTTAACGCTGTCCCAGTGATTTTCTTTCATTCGAATTATTCTAGTACATATATCCAATTTAACGGAACACACACTCACTGTCAAAAAGAAACTCAGAGTATAGAAAATAAACAGAAGACAGTTATCCTTGGGGCTCATCTGGTGGCCCAGTGGTTAAGAATCTGCCTGCCAGTGCAGGAACGCAGGTTAGGTCCCGCGTGTCTCGGGGTGACTAAGCTCGTGTGCCACAGCTGCTGAGAACTGTGTGCCTGGAGTCCACGCTCCATAACCAGAGAAGCCACCGCAGAGAGAAACCAGAGCAGCGCGACTGGAGAGGCGCCTCTGCTTGCTGCAACTAGAGAAAGCCCGAGAGCGGCCACAGAGACGCAGCGCAGCCAGAAACAAACGGGCTAGTGAACGGAAAAGAGAGAAAGGTACCTTTTACCACAGTCCCCTCCACCACCACAGGTGGCCAGGAGAAAAACTCTGGGGTGTGTCCTTTCCAACTCTGCCGGCCTCCACATGTTTACATGCAAGTACATGCCTGAATACCAATCTTTATGTATAGCTTTCTTCTTTTAAAATGATTTTACACACTTTTCTCAAACTCTGCTAGTTTCTCTTTAAATTTATCTTTTGCTGACATCTTTCCATCCACAGTAGAAATGGACTGTTCTCAAAACAGTGTCAGACTTTATTTTTGGGGTTCCAAAATCACTGCAGATGGTGATTGTAGCCATGAAATTAAAAGATGCTTGCTCCTTGGAAGAAAAGTTATGACCAATCTAGATAGCATATTCAAAAGCAGAGACAGTACTTTGCCAACAAAGGTTCGTCTAGTTAAGGCTATGGTTTTTCCTGTGGTCATGTATGGATGTGCGAGTTGGACTGTGAAGAAAGCTGAGCTCTGAAGAATTGATGCTTTTGAACAGTGGTGTTGGAGAAGACTCTTGAGAGTCCCTTGGACTGCAAGGATATCCAACCAGTCCATTCTAAAGGAGATCAGCCCTGGGTGTTCACTGGAAGGACTGATGCTAAAGCTGAAACTCCAATACTTTGGCCACCTCATGTGAAGAGTTGACTCACTGGAAAAGACTCTGATGCTGGGAGGGATTGAGGGCAGGAGGAGAAGGGGACGACAGAGGATGAGATGGCTAGATGGCATCACTGAC
>SJYW01038126.1:713113-753528 GCA_006410735.1 Raphicerus campestris
TGGCCACCTCATGTGAAGAGTTGACTCACTGGAAAAGACTCATGCTGGGAGGGATTAGGGGCAGGAGGAGAAGGGGACGATAGAGGATGAGATGGCTGGATGGCATCACTGACTCGATGGACGTGAGTCTGAGTGAACTACGGGAGTTGGTGATGACAGGGAGGCCTGGCGTGCTGCGATTCATGGGGTCGCAAAGAGTCGAACATGACTGAGTGACTGAACTGAACTAAACAAGCTTTTTAATGCCTGTATGGTAGGCCGCTAGGCCAGCATATTTCAACGTAAGAAACTGTTGGTAAGTAATAATGACATGTAGAGGACACATGTGAATAAAAGTGTTCTAATATAAAGTACATTTTCTATGTAATAGCATACTAAGAGGCCAGTTGAGAGATAATCAGTTAAATCCAGGAAAACTTACAAAATACTTTAAATTTCAGTGTCTATACTACTAAAGACTTAAGTAATTATCCATTTACAATAAATTAGATAAATTTATACCCAGTGTTATTTAAAGTTAGTTTCCTCCCTACTCCTACTGCTGTCTTTTTAATATCCACCGAGAAGCCCAAGTAGTTGAGCCATTAACTATACTGCTCGGATCTATGATGGAGCATTTCTTCATTTCTGGCTCTAAATACAAGGGCTTCCCTTGTGGCTCAGCTGGTAAAGAATCTGCCTGCAATGCGGGAGACCTGGGTTCGATCCCTGGGTTGGGAAGATCCCCTGGAGAAGGGAAAGGCTACCCACTCCAGTATTCTGGCCTGGAGAATTCCATGAACTATACAGTCCATGGGGTCGCAAAGAGTTGGCCACGACTGAGCGACTTTCACTCAAAAAAAAAAAAAAAGCCCAAATAGTTGAGCCATTAACTATATTGCTCAGGTCTATGATGGAGCATTTCTTCATTTTTAGCTCTAAATACACAATGGAAAAGAATACACACTATAATTTCTGCAAAGGGATCATCAATTCATCAGTCAGAGATTTACAATCATGTTTAATACATTTCATTCAGTGACAGCCAATTTTGCCTATGGAAATAACTTCAAGTTTGGAGTCAGAAGGATTTCTCTGCCTGATAAACATGTATTCATCTTTCTGTTTTTCTCTTTTTCATTTTATTTCTATTTTTTTTTACTTAAAAAAATTTTTATTGGAGTATAGCTGATATACAACACTGTTAGTTTCAGGTACACAGCAAAGTAAATCAGTTACAAACATACATATATCCACTCTTGTTTAGATTCTTTCCCCATATAGGTGATTACACTAAAACATCACCAATTCTCCTCTTAACTCCTGTGCACGACAGACAGGTCCTTCCTTTGTGTTCCTCGCATCACAGCACCTGGGAGCTTCTCTGTGTCCTGGATGCTCTTTCTCTGATTTACCACCCTGTCTCCGCCAAGTCAATTTAAGACCTTTGGGGGAGGGGACAGCATCTAACTGACAGGCTGGAGCTGGGCTGCCCACAGTGGCCCAGCCCAGGACAGCACACAGAGACAGAAGTAAGCGCGGCTTTACTCAAGGAATAGAAAGGAGACTTATGTGCCCTGAGCATCGTGAGCTGAGACTGGGACTTGAGGCAGGCAGGTCTGACACATATAATAGGATATCATCGATAACATGGGCCCTAATGAGAGGCAGATTTGCCTCCAGGTAATATGTATCATGGGCTTCCCCCGTGGCTCAGCTGGTTAAGAAGCCACCTGCAATGTGGGAGACCTGGGTTCCATCTCCGGGTTGGGAAGTTCCCTTGGAGAACGGAAAGGCTACCCACTCCAGTATTCTGGCCTGGAGAATTCCATGGACTGTATAGTCTCCATGGGGTCGCAGAGAGTCAGACACAACTGAGCGACTTTCACTTTCACTTTTCATTAGGTATCATGGTGCTTTGGGTAACATCAAACATCTAGGACTCTTCAAGGTGGCCTCCTTCTGGGCCCAACAGCATTGGAATTCAAGGAGAGCCAAGAATCCCTAGAAAAGCGAAAGGTCCTTTAAAGGTAGTGGAATGAATTTCAGGATTGATACTGAGCCTCAGGAAAACTCATCCCAGGTCTTCCTGAGATCTCCCTTACCCTGTCCCCAAATACTGGATTCTAGGAAAGGTTATGACTTCAGGATATAGAGGGTGCAGAAAATTCCATCAGAGTTTTAAGAAAGAAGAAGTAAGTTTCACATTTCAGTGCCAGAAAATGCTCCACTAAACCAGAAGCTCACCACCAAGCGGGCTCTGCGGGCGCCTTGGGGACTGTATGCTCCTGCCAGGAAGTCTGAGAGAGCAAAACCGCTTTTATAAAGCTCCTGAGGCGCCAATGAGCTTCTCACTGTACTGAGCTGGCACTGATGGTGCACAGAGAGGGTCAAACTGGGGATCCTTCGGCCTGAATCGAGGCACTGNAAAGGTTATGACTTCAGGATATAGAGGGTGCAGAAAATTCCATCAGAGTTTTAAGAAAGAAGAAGTAAGTTTCACATTTCAGTGCCAGAAAATGCTCCACTAAACCAGAAGCTCACCACCAAGCGGGCTCTGCGGGCGCCTTGGGGACTGTATGCTCCTGCCAGGAAGTCTGAGAGAGCAAAACCGCTTTTATAAAGCTCCTGAGGCGCCAGTGAGCTTCTCGCTGTACTGAGCTGGCACTGATGGTGCACAGAGAGGGTCAAACTGGGGATCTTTCGGCCTGAATCGAGGCACTGGCTGCAGATGCTGCCAGCCGCCACAGTGACCTTCACTGCCACGGCAGTGAATAAGACAAGAAGCGCTTTCACTTCCCTGATGAGGCCATGAAAATGATTAATTTAAATTTTGACCCTTGAGTTGCTTTACTATTCACTGTGACAGAATGGGAAGTATACATAAAAGTATTTCTAATATCGACTGAAATATGACTGGTGTCTCAGGGGAAAATAGTTGGAAGACTGAGGTGTAAGCTGAACTAGCTGTCTTTTTCACTTTCACAGAGAGTATCACTGAGAGAAAAACTTTGATTATTTGGACTTGGGTATTTGCCAGACGTTTTCTGGAAAATGAACTGCTTTTTGTCCTGTCCAGGAAAACAACAGCCAGAATTTGTTGCCAATGATAAAATTCAAGCTTTCAAGTAAAAATTAGTGTTTTGTAAAATAATATCTGGCTTTCCAATACTCTCTGCCTTTTTAAAAAAAAATTAGATCAGCAATATGAGGTTTTGACAATGTGGACTGTAATGTGACAGTATATGGAGAATTTACAAATAATTCAGTAACCAAGATCTTCCAAAGACAAGTGCATAACGTTATAAAATCATGCATAGTGAAAGACCCACTCAAAAAAACCACTCAAAGACCCACCCAATGTATTGAAGGTAACAGAATAAAAAATTCCTTAAAATTACAGATTCCTCATTGCAGCTAATCTTTAAAAAATGACCATCTGCTGAGTTTTGATGAACTACTAAAAAATATGCAAAATTTTTTAAAAGGCTATTGAGATATGACTCTCTTTTAAACTATATATCTATTTGAGGCCAGATTTTCATTATAAACTTTAAATATAACAACATAAGGCAACAGATTAGACATGTGCAGATATAAAAATCCGCCTGGCTCCTATTGAGCCAGACTTAGAGAAATCTGCAAATATGTTAAGCAATGCTTCACCTGTCAGGGTTTTTTTGTTTTGCTTTGGCAAGTAGCTATTTTTCATAAAATTTTTACATCAACATGAATTGAGCTATCATTAAATACACCAATAAATATTTTTTAAATATCCAAGGTTTCATTTCTAATATATTAGACAACTTTCATAAATAAAAAATTCTTTGGAATCTTCAATTTTGAAGGGGTTCTGAGACCAAAAGTTTGAGAACCACTACACTCAAGACTGAAAAAAATGCTTGGCAATCGAAAAGTTGTACCTGGAGGAGACAGAGAGATGATAACAAGACAGCGGGGATAAAGAGCAGACGACAGCAGATTCACAGGGTGCGAGAGCTGACAAAGTGGACAGAGCGCAGACTCCTTCCTGGAGAAGGAGGGACGAGAGTCTGGGCAGCGGGGAGAGGGGCTGCGGAGTGGAGGACGGATTTCAAATGAGAGAGAACGGTGCGTGTGCTCAGACCGAGGAAGAGAAGTTGAGGATAAAAGAGAGAGGATGGGGAAGGAAGGATGCAGCGAGGAGGAGGCCTGGGCCTGGACCACAGCGAGAGCCATCTCGTCCTCTGCTGAGATGCCGCAACTCTGTGCCACGTGATGCATGAGCAGCGCGCGCACATCCGCCCCCGCAGGATACACAGCGGGTGTGGGATCCTTTCAGCCAAGCGGGCCTTCCCTTTCACCCGATCGTCGGCTCAAGAAGGGGCAGACGTGTATACTACTGACACTATGGAAAAACAGACAACCAAGGAGAACCGAGTGCACAGCACAGGCAACTGTACTCAGTGCTCGGTGGTGACCTCAGGGGAAGAAAATCNAAAGACAAGTGCATAACGTTATAAAATCATGCATAGTGAAAGACCCACTCAAAAAAACCACTCAAAGACCCACCCAATGTATTGAAGGTAACAGAATAAAAAATTCCTTAAAATTACAGATTCCTCATTGCAGCTAATCTTTAAAAAATGACCATCTGCTGAGTTTTGATGAACTACTAAAAAATATGCAAAATTTTTTAAAAGGCTATTGAGATATGACTCTCTTTTAAACTATATATCTATTTGAGGCCAGATTTTCATTATAAACTTTAAATATAACAACATAAGGCAACAGATTAGACATGTGCAGATATAAAAATCCGCCTGGCTCCTATTGAGCCAGACTTAGAGAAATCTGCAAATATGTTAAGCAATGCTTCACCTGTCAGGGTTTTTTTGTTTTGCTTTGGCAAGTAGCTATTTTTCATAAAATTTTTACATCAACATGAATTGAGCTATCATTAAATACACCAATAAATATTTTTTAAATATCCAAGGTTTCATTTCTAATATATTAGACAACTTTCATAAATAAAAAATTCTTTGGAATCTTCAATTTTGAAGGGGTTCTGAGACCAAAAGTTTGAGAACCACTACACTCAAGACTGAAAAAAATGCTTGGCAATCGAAAAGTTGTACCTGGAGGAGACAGAGAGATGATAACAAGACAGCGGGGATAAAGAGCAGACGACAGCAGATTCACAGGGTGCGAGAGCTGACAAAGTGGACAGAGCGCAGACTCCTTCCTGGAGAAGGAGGGACGAGAGTCTGGGCATCGGGGAGAGGGGCTGCGGAGTGGAGGACGGATTTCAAATGAGAGAGAACGGTGCGTGTGCTCAGACCGAGGAAGAGAAGTTGAGGATAAAAGAGAGAGGATGGGGAAGGAAGGATGCAGCGAGGAGGAGGCCTGGGCCTGGACCACAGCGAGAGCCATCTCGTCCTCTGCTGAGATGCCGCAACTCTGTGCCACGTGATGCATGAGCAGCGCGCACATCCACCCCCGCAGGATACACAGCGGGTGTGGGATCCTTTCAGCCAAGCGGGCCTTCCCTTTCACCCGATCGTCGGCTCAAGAAGGGGCAGACGTGTATACTACTGACACTATGGAAAAACAGACAACCAAGGAGAACCGAGTGCACAGCACAGGCAACTGTACTCAGTGCTCGGTGGTGACCTCAGGGGAAGAAAATCCAAAAAAGAGGGCATACATGTATATATGTGTGGGCTTCCCAGGCGGCGCTAGTGGTAAAGTACCCACCTGCCAAGGCAGGAGACATAAGAGATGCAGATTCGATCCCTGGGTTGGGAAGATCCCCTGGAGGAAGGCATGGCAACTCACTCGAGTGCCCAGAGAATCCCAAGCAGAGAGGAACCTGGTGGGCTACCACAAGCTCGCAAAGAGCTGGACACGACCGAAGCGACTCAGCACCCACACATGAGCATGTACACGTGATTCACCTTGCTGGACAGGAGAAAGTGACACAGCACTGAAAAGCAACTATATTTCAATAATTTTTATTTTTAAAAAAGCATGCTCTTCAGTTTGTCCATCTGTCAAATAAAGGTGAGAAATAGGTAATTTATAACCTGAAGTCCACTGCAGAGTCCAAATTCTACAACTTGTATTTCTATAAAAATAATGCAACAAGGTCATCGTTTAAGTGAAATAACTGGTGCCATTTATGATGACTAAATCAAGGACAAAACACACATGAAGTAGCATAGCTGGTATCATTATCCAACTACAGTTCCTGAGGGCCTATTTGAGAGTTCAAATTTTCTAAACTAAAAATCTGGGACAGAGTTCAAAAAGGGACTCCTTTCGAATCTGTGAATTTATTTAGTAAGTCTTTGAAAGGAACAAAAATTGCCAGTCTTAGTTACACATTAAATAAATTTCCTTCACTTAAAAGAATAAAAATGCATGGAATAGGATCTATGTGGGAATTCTGGGATATATTATAGCATTTAATCAGATGAAGCCCTCTACTACTTGCTGCTGCTGCTGCTGCTAAGTTGCTTCAGTCGTGTCCGACTCTGTGCGACCCCATAGATAGTAAGTAGCCCACCAGGCTCCCCCGTCCCTGGGATTCTCCAGGCAAGAACACTGGAGTGGGTTGCCATTTCCTTCTCTGATGCATAAAAGAGGAAAGTGAAAAGTGAAAATGAAGTCGCTCAGTTGTGTCTGACTCTTAGCAACCCCATGGACTGCAGCCTACCAGGCTCCTCCGTCCATGGGATTTTCCAGGCAAGAGTACTGGAGTGGGGTGCCATTGCCTTCTCCTCTACTACTTGCTATGGACACAATAAAAGAAATAGATGCAAAAATCCTTTTATTCAAGCTACTCACAATGTGTAAAAACAATTCATTTTAAAAAAATCCCTAATCATTTGTTATGCATTGTATCACTACTGGCCCTCAAGAACATAACTGCCTTAATTTAAAAGCTATATTTTAATTTGATTATGTTTCTGTATTTTATCTTCCTTTCTAATTGAGCTTTGCTAGACAGTAGCTTATAGGGGCTTAAGTTTTTCCTATTCTGAGATTAGTAAATAATATCTTTTGCACAGCAGAAATTCATAATTTTTTAAAAAGGATACTTTTGCAAAATGAATAACAAACCCTTAAATTATTCATGTCACACTTGTGTGCTCAACCACTTTTCTCTTAGTTGAGTAACACCCGTGCATTCTTATACTCCCATATTTTATGCTACTGCATCAAAGAAAGCAGAGTAAAATGAGACAGTGACCAAACTGAGTCAGGCATGGCATACTCCATGCTGACTCGTCTGCTATATTAGAGTCTGCAAAAGGATGGTCAAGTTTAGTAACACAGCCACTGGTGTGAATTCTAAGGGATCTCATGCATGCACGTGTGCTCAGCCCACTTTCAGTCACGTCTAACCCCATGGACTGTAGCCCGCCAGGCTCCTCTGCATCGTGTTATCCCAGCAAGAATACTGGATCGGGTGGCCACCTCCTCCTTCAGGGGAGCTTCCCAACCCAGGGATCGCCTGTAGCTCCTGCATTGGCAGGTGGATTCTTCACTTGAGCCACCTGGGAAGCCCCCTAAGGAAACCTCGGTGATGTTTATCCTCCCAAGACTCAAAAAAAGGATAGTTCCACTTTCTCAGTGTCTAGGGTATTTTTAACTGAGGACGCTGCGTTATTGATGGTCTAGGTAACTACCTGTGAATTACTCAGAACGCTCTGTGCTTCTAACAATCATGATCTAGAGTGATGGGTGACGCCTTTGGGAAGATCATCCAGGAAAATGAAATAGGTAAAGCGAAGTCCAATGAAAACAGGAGGGAATGTAGAGGAGCTCGTTCCTTAAATGTTACCTTACTATAATTCTCACTCTGCTTGTGAATAAACATGAATATGAAATTAGTTCAGTGTTGCAACAGCCTTGTTGCTGCTAACAGATCTAAGTTGTAGAAAGAACAATACTTAATATCTATATAATAAAATAGCTTTATTTGTTACAGTTACGAAAAATCTGGTAGTAGAACTTCTTTGAATAACTGTATTTTGAAGGATGTGTATGCTACAGCCTCTCAAGGGCACTGAAATCTTAGTAATCTTCTTGTATTACTAATGGATACCATTGTATTAACAATATCCCTGGAACTAAAATGTGAATTATTAGGAAATATTTAAATCTATGACTATGAACTTTACACAGCAGTCAAAATTTTAATTTTTAAAATATGGAACCGTAAGTGATTCAAAATTGCCAAAGCAATTTGGAAGGAAAAGAACAAAGCTGGAGGCATACCCCTTTCAGACTTCATGCCATACTATGAAACTAGAGCAATCAAAATAGTATGGTATTGGGCAAAAACAGGCACACAGATCAGTGGAACAGAATGTATAGCCTAGAAATAAACCCACACATGTAGGATTAAACAATTTATGACAAAGGAAGTAAGACTCTATAGTGGAGAAAAGGCAGCCTTTTCAACAAGTGGTACTGGGAAAGCTGGACAGCTACATGTAAATAAATGAAATCAGAACACTTCCTCACACCACATACAAAAATAAACTCAAAATGGTTTAAAGACTTGATTATAAAACAGGACACTAACACTTCTAGAAGAAAACACAGGTAAAATATTCTCTGGCATAAAATGGAACAGTATTTTCTGAGATTAGTCACCCAAGGTCAAGAAATAAAAAGCAAAACTAAACAAATGGAACATAATTAAACTTTAAAGATTCTGCACTGCAAAGGAAACTATTAACAAAATGAGAAGACAAGCTACAGAATGGGAGAAAATAATATTATTAATGAAAAGGAGTTAGTATCTGAAATATACAAACAGCTCNTTAAAGATTCTGCACTGCAAAGGAAACTATTAACAAAATGAGAAGACAAGCTACAGAATGGGAGAAAATAATATTATTAATGAAAAGGAGTTAATATCTGAAATATACAAACAGCTCATATAACTCAAAATCAAAAAAATTGATAACCCAGTTAAAAAATGGGCAGAAGACCTAAACAATTTTTCAAAGAAGATACACAGATGGCCAACAGCACAGATCAAAACCACAATGAGGTAGAACCTCGCAGAATGGTCAGAATGGCTATCACAAAATAATAAATAATATCTACAAAGAATAAATGCTGGGGAGAGTGTGGAGAAAAGGAACCCTCCTACACTGTTGGTGGGAATGTAAACTGGTACAGCCACCATGGAAAACAGTGTGGAGGTTCCTTAAAAATCTACAAATAAAGCTACTGTATAATCCAGCAATTCTACTCCTAGGCAAAAATCTGGAAAAACAAAAACTCACACTTGAAAACATACATGCATGGCAATGTTCATAGCGGTACTGATGACAAAAGCCAAGACATGGAAACAACCAGGTGCCAGCCAATAGAAGACTGCCATAAGAAGATGCAGCGTGTATACACACGTTTATATACAACGGAATCTTACGCAGTGCCATTCGCAGCAACATGGATGGACCTTGAGAACGGACACTCAGCGAAGCAAGTCAGACGGAGAAAGACAAACATCACTTACACGTGGAATCTTAAAAATAACACCAATGAATTTATATACGCAAGAGAAACAGATCCACAGACACAGGAAACAAACTTACGGTCGCCAAAGCAGGGAGGCGGGGGGAGAGACAAACTGAGAGCATGCGATTACAGATACATGACACTACGCGTGAAAACAGACAGGCAGCAGGGATCTCCCGCACAGTCCTGGGAACTCTGTGCGATACCTCGTGATAGTCTAAAATGGAATGTAATCCCGAAAAAACCCACAACCTTGTTACACACCTGAAATCAATACAATATTATAAATCAGCTAATTTCAACTTTAAAAAGTTATTTTTGTTATCCTTTAGAAAAATATTTATATATACATAATCTACCCTAGGTAGACCTAGGATATTTCAATTAATACAAAGACAACCTTTTTTTAATTTTTAGAAAATAAACACAGTGCGTATTATGTATAAAATGGTCATCTTTNCTTTAAAAAGTTACTTTTGTTATCTTTTAGAAAAATATTTATATATACATAAACTACCCTAGGTAGACCTAGGATATTTCAATTAATACAAAGACAACCTTTTTTTAAATTTTAGAAAATAATCACAGTGCGTATTATGTGTAAAATGGTCATCTTTGTTTCTATGTCTTCTGAAGTGAAATTATAAATGTGTTAAATTTCACATACACATCTACTTACATACACATACACACACACGCACGCGCCCTACGGAAAGGACTTAATAGATGGCTCAGTGGTAAAGAATCCACCTGCCAATGCAGGAGACAGAGGAGACCCACTTTTGATCCCCAGGTCAGGAAGGTCTCCTGGAGGAGGAAATCCGCTCCAGTATTCTTGCCTGGAAAATCCCATGGACAGGGGAGCCTAAAAGAATCAAACACGGCTTGGCAGCTGAGCACACACACAGGGGCTTTGATAAAACCTAACTCAGTAAAAGACAGGAGAGGAAGGCGAGTTTGAGATGTGATGATGAGATAAAGAGAAAGCGAGATGTGAGCCCTAACTATCTAAGTTAGGCAGGGGATGTGGTGCTGAGCTGCCCAAGGACCAGAGCAAAATGTTTAAATTAACTCTGGTTAAGTGGAATTAAAAACAAAAAAATGCATTCTCATTCCTTAGGGCAAAGCAAACAAAGAATGCCTGTCATCTGGATTTGAAAGAAATGTGTTTTTTTTTAATCCCTGGGCTGGGAAGATCCCCGGAGGCGGGCATGGCAANGAAGTGGCTTTGTCAGCCTCTGCCTGGTGTCCGAATGCTCACAGATATCTCCCCTCTCCTCCTCTCTCCCAGCCTCTTACCCGAATTTCAGAAACGGAGTCCAGTGCCCTACTGGTTTGTCTGTTTTTCACTCTGTATCAATCTCAAGAAAGAATTAGAAAAATGCTACTTCTTTTCTGTCATCTGTTTTTCCTCCCCCTCCTGTGTTTTAAAAAAATAACAGAAAATTTAGATGGGTAGCAGAGAATCAAAGAGAAAAAAGGAAAGGAATATATAGTAAAATTGGTGTAATGTCCTCAGAAATATTGAGAATAGGCCACTAATTTATCTGGGTAATTCTCACTGAGACAGCAGGACTGGATAATGGAAAGACATACTCAAAACTCTTTAGGGACATCAAAGCATACCTTATTTACACGTCTAATTTTTATTCTTGCCTTCCCAGGCTCGAGCCATATGGCTATTAAATCATGACAAAGCAAAGATCAGGAATTCAAATACTTAACCAAATCATGAAAATTAATCCAGAAAAATAAATAAAAGTAAATCAACCTCTTAGAACCTTCAAAGCATCCTCCCTAAATCCTATTTTCATGCAATGCCAAATCACCAAATATNACGCCCTGTCTCTTATACACATCTTCAGGAATTCAAATACTTAACCAAATCATGAAAATTAATCCAGAAAAATAAATAAAAGTAAATCAACCTCTTAGAACCTTCAAAGCATCCTCCCTAAATCCTATTTTCATGCAATGCCAAATCACCAAATATGCTTATTTATGTTACAAATAGGCACAGTTATCGTTTGGATAAACTGATAAATGTGGAAACTCTAGAAAATTTGCCAACTTTTTTGGTGAATAGCTTTCTAATTTCATTTCAAATTACTGATATGAACATTTAACTATAACATGTTTAATATGCTGGGTTTTTATTATTGTTCTGCTTAAAAATATTTTTCATTCCTTAATACCATAATAAACCATGAAAGCATAATTAGATTGGATATGTAAGCCTTTTCATCTTTTCTATTTCTGTTTGAATAGAAATATTTGCATAATAGTCACTGTAGCAAAACTGAGTTTTCATGTTTAATCTTTTTTGTGTTTGACCCTTCCTTCTTATTTCAAAATTAAGGATGTTTGTAATTATAAAGTTGTTTTCTATTGAAAATAATCATTAACAGGCCTAAGTGGTATTCTGCATCATTTTTCTTTCAGTTGATTTTAAGAATTACCACAGTGAAACATTTTTGAAAAAGCTCCATCTATTAATTATGGGTAAACTTATTTAACTGTTTATCGGAACTGGCTTTAATCTTCAGAGTGTGTTGCTAGCCACTTCGACGTGCAGGTCATCTCACCTGTTTTTCATTTTCGCTGTTGTTTAAATGTTCATTCCAGGTTCTACATGGTCAGCTATTATGAGCGGAATCACAGAATAGCCGTTGGAGCTCGCCACGGTTCAGTGGCCCTGTACGACATTCGGACTGGAAAATGTCAGGTAAATAAATCATTGTGACTTCCTCTCCATAAAGTCCGCAGGTTATTGAAAGGAGTGAGAGACCAGCACTTCACCAGTTGACGTGCTGAGCTGTGGGAACATTATGGATAATGCTAAAGGGATCAATAGTTTAATGAAGGACTCAGAGAATATAGAGCCCTGCTGTCTTTATTCACTGGGAATGAAGGGCCGCCGCAGACCTGCTCGTCACAGGGCCCTGAGTAAGGTGGTACTACTCACAAACCCCTTTGCAATAAATCTTTTCTTCCTTTAAACACAGTTTTCTGATTTTCTTATTCTTATCATGTGTTTTGTGGGGGGAAAAAATGTGATGATACATTTCCATGATTAATGGCTAAACGAAAATTCGCTTTCTAAGTAAAATGAGAACTTTAGCAGTTTGAGGACAGTATTCTACTCAGCTCAAGAAAGGCAGAAATCACAATGGCATTTGGTATGGTTCTGGAAGAAGGAAGCCAAGGCTCTATTTGAAATAATATATTCCTTTTTATGCTTTGATAACTTCCTATGCTTTTATACACCTTTATTATTGATGAGAAGTACATCTGGGTCATCTTGACGACTCGGTTCTCCAGATGTGCCACTTGGGTAGATGGAGCACGTCTAGCCCCACTTGATGTCACAGTGATCAGTCTCTTTATCCCAGAGTCATCCTTGTTGGTTAATGGCAAAAACAAAGCTAGTAGGCTGATCTAGCTAACAAAGCTACCTGATCATGGTCATTTATAGTGTTCACTGATAAATAATCCCAAGTCGTTATCCCTTGTCTTCCACTGTAGCAGTTATCAATGCTGATATATTCAATCATATTGGAAATTGTATTCAACCATAATAGATTGATATATTCAACTGTATTAGGAATTTTCAGAAGGAATATGACTACATCATGTAGCTGAATTTTAAATTGCTTCTTGTGCTTAATAAACTATTAATTAGTTCCCCAAAAGCTTCTCTGGCAGCTTTCCATAAAATAGATCTAAGAGATGGTAGCAGATTGGCAGTAAAATTTCAGGGGTCAGACCAGTTGAGGGGGTATCATTCAGATTTCGCACGTTTCTTTATGCAGCCCTTCTCAGAGGCCCTGCGGCGTGAGTGTCCACTGTGGGTTCCTGTGAGTGTGCGCCGTTTGCCACACTGATTAACTACTGAGTTTCTTTTGTGTGATCTTTTTTTAGACATGAGCTCTTTGTTGGTGGCTGTATTGCTTTACTCTGAGCTCTCACTTTAAGCAGTGAAACCGGTCTGAATACTTGCTTTAAAAATCAAGTTACACGTTGCCTATAACGTTTTCCTCTTGAGAGACAGGGTCTCCAAGCGTCAGTTTCAGAATCAGTTGTTAAATATTGGAGTTCAGTTGACCCTGAACGTCGCCAGGGTTAGCGAGGCAGTGATGCGGTGGTAGTGGTAGACTTAGTCATGTCCGACTCTTTGCGACCGCGTGGATTATCTGTCCAGGCTCCTCTGTCCGTGGGTTTCTCCAGGCAAGGATACTGGGGTGGGTAGTGTTGCCTTCCGCGTGGAATCTTCTCAACCCAGGGGTCAAACCCGGGTCTCCTACACCGCAGGGAGAGTCTTTACCATCTGCGCCACCAGGGAAGCCCCACACGTAACTTACAGTTGACCTTCCGTATCCCTGGCTCTGCATCTGGGGATTCAGACAATGCTGAATGGTACAGAGCTGCGATAAGGACTAGAAATCCAAGTATGAGTGGACCCACGCAGTTCAAGCCCCTGTTGTTCAGGGGCCAACTGTATATTATTATTAGCCAGCTTGAGAGAAATAAGCCACAAGCATCAACAAGAGGAAGACAAAAAAAAAAAAAAAAAAGTCGAGTCGAACAAGGTGATCTTTTCAAGCTTCCTTAAAGTGAGGAAACCATAGAGAGGACACCATTGCCACCAACAGAGGGGAGAGCAAGGCCTTAACGTAACACCCAGAGGCATGAGGGAAGAACCACGATAAAGAGCTGATGAGGAAGGCGCAGGCTGCCCTGAGCACACGCCTCCTGACAGTTCCCCTCCTGCGTGGTCTCAGTGATGACCTTAATCATCATGCAAAAAGCATGAATACTTTGAATATCTCATTCCTTTTAATAAAATTATTTGGGAAACACTCATCAATCAATGACATTCTTTCTTAACAAAAATCTGTAGCATCACACATATTTCGTTGTATTTCCGTGCCTTATTTTACTGCATTTCGACATTTCAATGTCCCTATGATATTTTTCTACCTCAGCTTCTCAATTTTGATATCCCAGTTGTCATTAGTGTTGTACGATGGAATAACCTTTACCTTCCAGCGCACTGTGAAAGGGAAGGTTACCCTTTCCTCTCATCTTTCAGAGCATGAAAACAAAGCTAAATCTCTAAAATCAATCTTAACTGCTTTTGCCAGTTACCAGTTTTATCCAGTGACAATGAGCTCTTAAGGGATTCTCTTAATTCCTTCATGGTATTAATGTTGTAGTGTTTGAAATAAGTGAGTCAACAGCTGAAACAGAATACATGAGTATAGTTGGCATGTTTAGAAACAGTATTTTAGAGGTGAACCAGAGGACTTGGAATTTTGAACTAGAAATGCAGTCAGATATTTTTTGAATTAGTTGTTGGAGTCAGTGAACAGAGAGAGTGGGACAATTTTACTAATGTTGAGCAAAGACATAAGACATGACATGAAAGATGGAGAAGGGATAATCAGTAAATTCACTGGGCTCAAGGGGTAGATTCCAGTTAGGTAGAAATATAAGGGGCAGCCACCTAAATGAGAGCCCCCACTATGGGAAGACGCACCGTGGCCTGTCCAGGATGCCAGAGGCGAGGCAGTGTCCTTGGGCCCAGTGGGAGCACAAGAATGGGAAAAGGGGCACAGTGCATACAGGGTCCCTGTCGTCCCTAGATGGGCTAGCAAGGGATAGACTCAGAAAGTCAAATGTGTTTCCCTTATCTTTTTGGCATTGGCGCCTATCTTTGTTAAAGATCAGTTTTACGACCTCTTCTTCTCAATCTAGTACAGGCGATTATACAAAACTGCATCTAAATATGCATTCAGTCTGGAATATGAACTTTACTCATACTGAGTTTGCAGGCTGTTGCCCAAATCTGCCTGCCACCTGTTGCAGTAAGCAAAACTTTACTGGGACCCAACCAGGTCATTTGTTTAAGGATCAGGTGTGGCTGCCGTCACACTGCAGCGGCAGAACTGGGTGTTTGCAGCCAGCAGACTGTATGGTCCACAAAGCCTGAAACATTTATTGTGCGGCCCTTTCCAGAAGAAATTTGCTGACCTCTGTCTTAGGTAGTTAGAGGAGGAAGAGTTAACTCACTCAACTGAAAAGTGATCTGAAGCAGCATAGGGGCGTCTGGTGGTCCAGTGGCTAAGACCCCACTTGCCAGTGCAGGAGACATGGGTTTGAGCCCTGCTCTGGGAAGATCCCACATGCCGTGGGGCAGCGAAGCTTGTCACCACAGCTCCTGAAGCCCGCGTGCTCTGGAGCCCGTGCTCTGCAACAAGAGAAGCCACAGCAGTAAGACCACGCACCGCAGCTAGAGAGACTGGCCCCGCTTACTGCGGCTAGAGAAAGCCACGCGCAGCAGCGAAGACGCAGGACCGCCAAAAACTTAAAACTAAAGAAAAGTAAATTTTAAAATGTACAGTGTAATATATCGGGGAAGAACAAAGCGGAACTTGTGTGACTTAAAGCTGGTCTTCATTTCATAAGCTTGGGAATGTATCTTAACTTTGCTGAACTGAAGCTTCCTCACTATATAGTGGTAATAGAAATAATGCCTGTATTTGTGAGAAGGAAGGTAATTTATGTAAAATTCTCAACCAGTAGTATTCAGTAAGTGTCGATTATGTTATAGTAAAATAAGCTTGGAAATGCATTACATTGCAGTGAAATTACATTAACTGGAGAATTTTAAAGATAAACCTTAAGACCTCAGAATGTTTGTTGATATATATATATAAATATCAAACATCAGTAAGTGCTTAAAAAATGTTAGTCATCGTAATTATTATTTAGTTATTAATTAAATAAGACAAAATCAACCTCAAACTTCTTTTCCCTCTCTCTTCAGTGCGCATGATTTTGTCCTCGCTATATCTATTACAGGTTCTGTTTTAGGATTTTGTTGTAGTTGTTGCTTTTATTCCAAGCAATTTGATTAATCTTAAACGCAGAATGAGTAGAATATCAAACCAAGTATTTAACAAAGTTAAGATTATACTTATTGGTCTGTCCTCAACCAACCATGTTTAATGATTATTCTTCATCTGTCCTGATTTTTGCGTTGCATTAATCTGTTGTCCTACTGATATATTTTTAAGTAATTTTTTGAAATCATTACAAATATTACTTTTCACGTTACTGCTATATTAAAGTTTTTCTGAGTAAAGCTGATATTTAAATATGGTATTCCCAACTGCCAGCATATCTGTTTTTGGCCTGTTTGCATATATTTAAAGTCTTGTTTTCATTAGCCGCCACTGAATTTTTTTTCAAGGATTTTATTACCGTGTAATTGTCCACATCTGTCTTCTTCAGCATCATTTTTAAGATATAAAAGATGGGGTTAGTGAGTCAGTCATCTTAGGATTCTTTTTCAGCTTCTAGTTTGTTAGCAAAATTTTCTTTGTAGTTTCTCTTGCTTTCAACAGACATGGCTGTGAACGTTCTCATTCTCTCACTTGCATGTCATTTATTCTTTATCCTTTCATTACTTACCTCTGTTGAAATTCAGTCCAGTTTTTTTCTAAGCTTACTTCTTTATCATACATTACAAGCCTTTTAATGCTGCTTAGATGGCTACTTTTTAACTCAAAAGAAAACTGTAGTTAGGATCTTAAGGGTTGTGGTCTCCTGCTTTTTACTGGGCTTGGAGTTGGCTGAAATTTTTAAATTCTGCTTCATCTCTGGGTCTGGTGAGCTGTGTCAGTTCCCCGGCGTTAGTTCCTTCCTTCCTTCATCGCTTTCTCTTTCTTCTGTCTCTTCGAGCTTTGAAGCTTCCTGTAACAATTATTTTCTTACAGGAATTATTTTGTTTTCATTGACAATAATGACCTACTGATGCCTGGCCAGTCAAAATTGAGTAATTTCTATAATTTTCTTGCGCCCCCCCCCCAAAAAAAAAATCCAAATATAATGCTTGAATGATTAGCCTTTTCCTGAGAACTAGGGAAAGGAAGATACATATGTGTAGCTGGTGAAGGAACGAATCAGCCTCCCTTTTCCTCTGGAAAGTGAATGAGATTTATTGCTTTTCTCTTCAGATTATAAATGTGATTCACACTCATTATAAAATAACCTCAAGCAGTAACAGAATATTTAACGTGGAAAGTNGTCAAAATTGAGTAATTTCTATAATTTTCTTGCGCCACCCCCCCCCGAAAAATCCAAATATAATGCTTGAATGATTAGCCTTTTCCTGAGAACTAGGGAAAGGAAGATACATATATGTAGCTGGTGAAGGAGCAAATCAGCCTCCCTTTTCCTCTGGAAAGTGAATGCAATTTATTGCTTTTCTCTCCAGATTATAAATGTAATTCACACTCATTATAAAATAACCTCAAGCAATAACAGAATATTTCAAGTGGAAAGTTATTNACATATGTGTAGCTGGTGAAGGAACGAATCAGCCTCCCTTTTCCTCTGGAAAGTGAATGAGATTTATTGCTTTTCTCTTCAGATTATAAATGTGATTCACACTCATTATAAAATAACCTCAAGCAGTAACAGAATATTTAACGTGGAAAGTTAAAGTCCACTGTAACTGTCCCTTGGCACTGATTCCTGTTTAGCTATTTATTGTAAACACTTTGAGTCTTGTTTCTGAGATATACAAGTAATATAGTATTCTCTCCCTCTTCCCCAGTAATTTAAGGGTTTCCTGCAAGCTGTTTTTACCTACTCACTCTGAGTCCATATATCTCATTCAATAATAGCAACTGGTGCCTACTATCAGTAAGCAAGTGTGGCTCGTGCCCTCGGGGAGCGTCTATTCAATGAGAGGAGAAGCTGCAGAAGAAAGTGTCCGGGCGGAATGATAATAACAGGAGTGACCGGCTGCCTGCTGTGGGCTGCCTGCTGTGGGCGCTTGGGTGAGCATGCGGAGGGGGCTTATTTAACCCAAGACTATGTGAACCTCCAAGAAGAGCATTGTGGGAACAAGGAGCAATTAGGACAACGCCTGAGGTGGGAACACCGCTGGAACTTTGGGGGAGCAGAAAAAAGACAACTGTAAAGCGCATTCATTTTGTTAGCAAGCAGAAGAGAGATCTGAGGTGGAGTCTGCTAGGAAGGCAGGACCGATCACGAAGGCCAGGGTGGGGATCTCAGATTTTATTTCAGTGTGATGGGCTGCCATTAGAGAATTTCATGCCAGGAAATTATATGATGTTATATGATTTTTTTTTTTTTGCATTTTTCTTCTTGTAATTGGTTTCTAGTTTCATAACTTCATGGTCAGAAATATATGTTTTTAGCAATTATGCTTTTCTTGCTTTGCTTTTGGAAGGCATTTGTTACTTTATTTCAAAACTTTGGAATCACAGTAGACACAGTATTCTGCAGCCAAAAAAAAAAGTCTGAATAGTACATCATAGCTAGACTTCCTGGTCAAACACCATTGTTCTAACATGTTCTTTACAAAATGTAAAATACATTATAAAGCTACTGTTCTGTTGATGAACTCTTCAGATTAAGTCCCGCTCTGGACTCATACAAACACAGCTGCAGTGGGCATCTTTATACACTGGTGCTTCTTTCTGTAGGCTAGAT
Source organism: Raphicerus campestris (assembly GCA_006410735.1). NCBI lineage: Eukaryota > Metazoa > Chordata > Mammalia > Artiodactyla > Bovidae > Raphicerus > Raphicerus campestris. The sequence goes on from SJYW01038126.1 coordinate 732,143, forward strand.
CCTAAAAAGAGGAACTGGTTTGATCCGTTTTTATTTGAAAGGATTAATGGCCGCTGAGCTGAAACTCGGGTTGTTGCGAGAGCAATGGAGAAACGCAGGCACACACAGGGAATGCTTTGGAAGCTGAGCCAGCAGCAGGTCTTACTGATTGCTCAGATGTCGGGTGCGGGGTTGGGGGATTCCGGGTAAGGCAACAGCGAGAGAAAGGAAGGGCTCAAGGGCGACCCATAGATTTGAGTCTTGAGCAACCAGATGGCTTGTGGTGCCCTTAATAGCNAAGCTGAGCCAGCAGCAGGTCTTAGTGATTGCTCAGATGTCGGGTGCGGGGTTGGGGGATTCCGGGCAAGGCAACAGCGAGAGAAAGGAAGGGCTCAAGGGCGACCCATAGATTTGAGTCTTGAGCAACCAGATGGCTTGCGGTGCCCTTAATAGCTGAAGGGAAAAATGGGCTACGTACGGGGTGAAGGTCAGGATTTTAGGTTCTGGGCATGTGAAGTTTGCAGGGCTGCTTCAGTCTGTTTGAATGACTGCATCCTATTCCAGTGCGCAGGTGGGGGATTCATTAGCCAGTCCTCTGTCCGTGAACATTTAAGCCCCCACCCCCTCAATCTTCACCATTTTCAGCAGTGCTGTGTTCGAGTCTCACTTCCATAACGTTTTACGTCTGTCTGATTTTCTTAGGGCTGTTCCTGAATGCATAGTGCTAACGGTTTGTGTGTGTGATCACCGAAATGCTTTGAAACTACTTTCTCATAGCTCGTGGGCATTAGCTTTTCCACACTCTCCCTAATATGCCTATGAATAAAAGAATTGCTCTTTTTTAAAAGCTGATCTATGTGTTTATGGCTGCATGGGGTCTTCACTGCTGCGCATGGGCTTTCTCTGGCTGCGGCGAGCAGGGGCTGCGCTCCTCTGGTTGTGGTGCGTGGGCTTCTCATCGCTGCGGCGGCTCTTATGCACAGCACAGGCCCCAGAGAACGGGCTCAGCAGCTGTGGCACGCGGGCTTTAGTTGCTCCGTGGCAAGTGGAATCTTCCCAGGCCAGGGATCAAACCTGTGTCCCCATCAATGGCAGGCGGATTCTTATGTACTGAACCACCAGGGAATGTCCACAGGAGGACTCTTGAACTGCAGTCATTTCTCATAAAGAAATGAAGTTCCACAGCTGGCCTCATTTTATTTATAAAAAATAAAAATAATTTTATGATAACTCTTCTCTGTATCAGACACTGAATAATGTGCAAGGGATAAAGATAAATAAATATTAACTGTTTCTTATAAAATCCCTCCAAGGAATTTATACTCTGGACTGTACTTCAGGGGATCTTCCCAACCCAGGGATTGAACCCTGGTCTCCTGCTTTGCAGGCAGATTCTTCACTGCCTGAGTCACTAGGGAAGCCCTAATTTTCTCTAATGCATTGAATTCTGGCGAGCACTCTAAGGTTGGTACATATTGCAAGGAAGCTAACGTTCAGGCTTGACAGCAGTATCAGCAAACATACTTATATGAATAGAAGTTTGGAGAACAATGTCTTTTTCTCTCTAAAAATAACAAAGATTTTACTTCTAGTTAGGAGGAGCAATGGCCCTTAGGGGTTTGGTGGACAGTAAGACTGATGTTTCTTCATGGCAGAGTTTTGAAGCTTCAGGCACAGTTTTCACTGAGCAGAAGTCTATAACGCTTATACATCAAGGGCACTTATGTGATGATTGCAAAAATTGCCGTGCGAATTGACTGCAATGCTTAGTCGGGCCGACATTTTAGGCATTTTCTTCCTGTTCTTTCCAGCAGCTGGTTTTATGGCAGGTGTTTCCTATGACATTCAGGAGCAACCACCAGAAACACGGCATCAGGGATTTGATAATAAGATGAACGGTTGAGGAAGACAATGGTTTTCTGACACCCTGTTGAAGAATTACCCAACAAGCTTCCCGTGTTAAAAATGAAGTGCTATTTAGAGAAGAACCTCTAGGAAGAGAAATAGATATACAGAACAGTGCTTGCAATTAGACCATCATTTACCCTGAAAGTTTAAAATTTTTTAAAGAGTTATTTTAACGGGGCGCATACAGGTATATTGTTCTGTCGTCTCTCTGCCTCATCACTCACGGAGTGTTTCTGAAGTCCATGTTGTACTTTGAGTGGTAATATATAAGATTTTACGCCAAGGAAAAAATTAATTACTGGTAATATCCGTAGTTGGAAATATGTGGAGCAGTTTGTTTCCAAACACAACAGTTATTACAGGCATTTCAACATCTTTTTAAAAACACTGATTCCCAAAATTCACATTTTATCTACATTTCTCAATGCCATTTAATTTCCTTCCTAGCCTTTTTATTTTTCCTATCAGTATATAAAAAATGAGAATATTGACATGTGTCTATAGAGAGAGATATTTATAGATTCTATATATACTTAGTCCAGAAAATTCAAAAACACAAGATAGGAGAATCACGGTGCCCTGAATTTATTCTGGATTCAGTACCTTGTATTCTTTATTTTCACTCTTGATATATAAAATACTTAAAATCTGGTATATTTGCTCAGTCACGTCTGACGCTTTGTGACCCCATGGACTGTAGCCCACCAGGCTCCTCTGCCCATGGGCTTCTCCAGGCAAGAATACTGGAGTGGGGGGAGCCATTCCCTTCTCCAGGGATCTTCCCCACCCAGGGACTGAACCTGGGTCCCCTACACTGCAGATTCTTTACTGTCTGAGACACCAGGGAAGCCCAGTTTAGGCAGAGAGGGGAGTTTTTAAATAAAGGAACTATGGTGCTTTGGAAAAGATTTGATATTTAGGATATTTTATTTGCAAAGCAGTAGAAGGCACGAAAGAGACTTTAGATCTAGTATTTCATGTAACAGAACATCTAGAGGCGGCTGGTAAAGTGAGCAGTCAGTGGTGTCGTGAAGGACCCTCCCTTCACCGTGTTCAGAGCATCGGTCTCTTTGGTTGGACCACTTCAGGGTACAAGATGTTGCCACAGCAACAGCAACCTGTGCAGAGGATACCATCCAGAGGCAAAAAGGCCATCTGAGAAAGCCTGTTCTCACGTCTCAGTTGGCCAAGATTGCATCACATACCCATTTTTAAACCTGTTGCTGGCAAAGAGTATGAAATTATGATGGGCTAGTGGCAGTTCAGTCCTGAGATGAAGGCTGTCACCTTTATTGAACACAAGACCTTGGCTTGAGGAAGGCAACCAACATTTCCTCCCCAAGGGAATTTGGTGATCTGGCCCTTGGAGTGATGTAAGATGTGATAAACAGGAAGGGAAGTGGATGAGATCTGGGTTTGGGGCCTGCTCTTCCACCTACTGTCTTTGACGCCTGGAAATGATGGGCATAATGTTAGACCGTTATAAAGATTAATTAAACTAACATAAGACATTTGGTTTCATGACTGTTACAGTCTCAGTAAATGGTAGTGGTGGGTTGATTCATGGTCATCTTTAATATCCAATTGTGAGTTTCTGAATTTGAAAGAGTCTTTCTGATGTAAGAACGGAACTCTTAATGGGAACTCTGCTCCAGCAAAGGAGACTAATGTTAACACTACTTTAGAAGAATCTGCTTTCCCTTTTCTTGGAACAGAAACAGTGAACTGGAATGCTGATGTACTGGACAAGGCTCACGGGATACGGCTGTGGTCCCTTGCCATGTTCCATCCGAGGCTAAGGGCCCCTTGCCTTCATCTCCAGAGATGGAGAGGCCTGCCCTTGATTACTCTCACTGTCCCTGTTCCCTCCCAGCCTGACTGAGCTTGTGCTCCAGCCTCAGGGCTGTTAAGCATCAGAGCTGTTAAGCAGACGCCCTTGAAGACAGAGTAGACCCTTAGAAGTAATGTGCACTTACTCCTCTGAATGTTTTGACTGTTTAAGTAAGTCTGCTCTTCCTAAAGTTACATCTTAATTGAGACTATTCATTAATGCAGTGAGAGGCGCTGGAAGCACAGTTTACTTTCAGACAAATGTCAAGAGTAAGAAAACATCTGTATAATGCGCACAATACCGAATTCAATGCTTTTTTCTCATATATATGAAGGCAGCCCTTTGTAGCCATAAGAAAGCCAGCTGCCGTAAGCCTCTTGAATTTCTCTGGGTGAACATTCCGGCATATGGCATCATTACTCTATTGCGGTAATTTATGTAAATATGTTGCCAGACATGAATTAAAACTTATCATTGTAAATCTACAAGGATACAGCTATAACTCACACAGATTTATTACCTGTAGACATGTATATCAGGCCTCTGGAATTACAGCTTCTACTATAGACAGAGGTTAAAGAAGAAGGTAACCACTTACATGCCATTATACACTTCCGGCAATTTGTCATTCGTCGGTAGTGGTGTGAATACAAAATACAGCAGGTGGGCCATCTTTCACACAACACCGTCTAACTGGCAAATTTCAGCAAGAAAGCTAAACAGAAGATCACCAAACGAGGGGTCAGAAAACTTAGTCTGAGACCCAGTTACTAAGTTCATTTTTTAAATTCTGTGAGCCTAAGTTTACTAGGTATAAGACTGGTTTTTGAAAAGCCTGTTAACTCTACCCCAAAACAGTTTGCATGTTTTTTGTCAGGTAGCTGTTCTTTCATTCATTAACTGGATAAACATTTACTGAATGCCTACTGTATATCAGTTCAGTTCAGTCACTCAGTCGTGTCCGACTCTCTGCGACCCCATGGAGAGCAACACGGCAGGCCTCCCTGTCCATCACCAGCTCCCGGAGCTTGCTCAGACTCATGTCCATCGAGTTGTTGATGCCATCCAACCATCTCATCCTCTGTCATCTGATTCTCCTGCCTTCAATTTTTCCCATCATCAGTGTCTTTTCCAGTGAGTCAGTTCTTCACATGAGGTGGCCAAAATATTGGAGTTTAAGCATCAGTTCTTCCAATGAATATTCAGGACTGATTTCCTTTAGGATGGACTGGTTGGATCTCCTTTCAGTCCCAGGGACTCTCAAGAGTCTCCTCCAACAACACACTTCAAAGGCATCAATTCTTCGGCACTCAGCTTTCTTTATAGTTCAACTGTCACATCCATACATGACTACTGGAAAAACCATAGCTTTGACTAGACAGATCTTTGTTGGCAAAGTAACGTCTCTGCGTTTTAATATGCAGTCTAGGTAGGTTATAGCATTTCTTCCAAGGAGCAAGCATCTTTTAATTTCATGGCTGCAGTCACCATCTGTCGTGGCCCAAGAAAATAAAGTCTGTCACTGTTTCCATTGTTTCCCATCTATTTGCCGTGAAGTGATGGGACCAAATGCCACGATCTTAGTTTTCTGAATGTTGAGTTTTAAGCCAGTTTTTTCACTCTCCTCTTTCACTTTCATCAAGAGGCTCTTTAGTTCTTCTTCACTTTCTGCCATAAGAGTGGTGTCATCTGCATATCAGAGGTTATTGATATTTCTCCTGTCAATCTTGATTCCAGCTTGTGCTTTGTCCAGCCTGATATTTTGCATGATGTACTCTGCATATAAGTTAAATAAGCAGGGTGACAATATACAGCCTTGATGTACTCTTTTCCCAATTTGAAACCAGTCTGTTGTTCCATGTCCATTCAAACTATTGCTTGTTGACCTGCAAACAGATTTCTCAGGAGGCAGGTCAGGTGGTCTGGTATTCCCATCTCTTCCAGAATTTTCCACAGTTTGTTGTGATTCACACAGTCAAAGGCTTTGGAGTAGTCAGTGGAGCAAAAGTAGATGTTTTTCTGGAACTCTTGCTTCTTTGATGATCCAACTGATGTTGGCAATTTGATCTCTGGTTCCTCTGCCTTTTCTAAATCCAGCTTGAACATCTGGATGTTTATGGTTCACATACTGTTGAAGCCTGACTTGGAGAATGTTGAGCATTACTTTGTTAGCATGTGAGATGAGTGCAATTGTGTGGTAGTTTGAGCATTCTTTGGCATTGCCTTTTTTGGTATTGGAATGAAAATTGACCTTTTCCAGTCCTGTGGCCACTGCTGAGTTTTCCAAATTTGTTGGCACATTGAGTGCAACACTTTCACAGCATCATCTTTTAGGATTTGGAATAGTTCAACTGGAATTCCATCACCTCCACTAGCTTTGTTTGTAGTGATGCTTCCTAAGCCCCACTTGACTTCACATTTCAGGATGTCTGGCCCTAGGTGAGTGATCACACCATCGTGGTTATCTGGGTCATGAAGATCTTTTTTATATAGTTCTTCTGTATATTCTTGCCACTTCTTCTTAATATCTTCTGCTTCTGTTAGATCCATACCATTTCTGTCCTTTTTTTGTACCCATCTTTGCATGAAATCTTCCCTTGGTATCTCTAATTTTCTTGAAGAGATTTTTAGTGTTTCCCATTCTGTTGTTTTCCTCTATTTCTTTGCATTGATCATTGAGAATGGCTTTCTTATCTCTCCATGCTGTTCTTTAGAACTCTGCATTCAAATGGGTATATATTTCCTTTTCTCCTTTGCCTTTAGCGTCTCTTCTTTTCTCAGCTATTTGTAAGGCCTTTTTGTACTTCTTTTTCTTGGAGATGGTCTTGATCCCTGTCTCCTGTACAATGTCATGAACCTCCATCCATAGTTCTTCAGGCACTCTCTCAGATCTAATCCCTTGAATCTATTTCTCACTTCCACTGTATAATCCTAAGGGATTTGATTTAGGTTATACCTTAATGGTCTAGTGGTTTCCCCCACTTTCTTCAATTTCAGTCTGAATTTGGCAATAAGGAGTTCATGATCTAAGCCACAGTCAGCTCCCGGTCTTGTTTTTGCTGACTGTATAGGGCTTCTCCATCTTTGGCTGCAAAGAATATAATCAGCCTGATTTCGGTGTTGACCATCTGGTGATGTCCATGTGTAGAGTCTTCTCTTGCGTTGTTGGAAGAGGGTGTTTTCTATGACCAGCGCATTCTCTCAGCAAAACTCTTGTTAGCCTTTGACCTGCTTCATTTTGTACTCCAAGACCAAATTTGCCTGTTACTCCAGGTGTTTCTTGACTTCCTATTTTTGCATTCCAGTCCCCTATAAAGAAAAGGACATCTTTTTTTGGTGTTAGTTCTAAAAGGTCCTATAGGTCTTCATAGAACCGTTCAGCCTCAGCTTCTTCAGCATTACTGGTCGGGACATAGACTTGGATTACCGTGATATTGGATGGTTTGCCTTGGAAGTNAAAGAAAAGGACATCTTTTTTTGGTGTTAGTTCTAAAAGGTCCTATAGGTCTTCATAGAACCGTTCAGCCTCAGCTTCTTCAGCATTACTGGTCGGGACATAGACTTGGATTACCGTGATATTGAATGGTTTGCCTTGGAAGTGAACAGAGATCATTCTGTTGTTTTTGAGATTGCATCCAAGTACTGCATTTTGGACTCTTTTGTTGACCATGATGGCTACTCCATTTCTTCCAAAGGATTCTTGCCCACCACAGTAGATATAACAGTCATCTGAGTTAAATTCACCCATTCCAGTCCATTTTAGTTCACTGATTCCTAGAATGTCGATTTTCACTCTTGCCATCTTGTTTGACCACTTTTAATTTGCTTGATTCATGGACCTAACATTCCAGGTTCCTATGCAATATTGCTCTTTATAGCATCGGACTTTACTTACATCAGCAGTCACATCCACAACTGGGTATTGTTTTTGCTTTTGTATTACTGTATATCAGGTACACACTATTTTTTTAGGCTGAAAGAAATCTTTATTTCTAAGGCTAGAAAGATGAGCTATTTTACAGAAGGATATTAAAGGGCTTTGAAAATTGCAAATTTCATACAAGGGGAAATAATTATTACTTGTAATACTAAGCCAGTAATTTCTGCAGGATAATATATTAATATTTGTGTTTAGTTCTCCATGGATGGGTCTTTCTGTCTACAAGTTCCTTTTATAGAAAATCACTGGGCATTTAGGGCTTCCCTGGTGACTCAGTGGAAAGAATCCACCTTCCAGTGCAGGAGATGCAGGTTTGAGCCCTAATCCAGGAAGATCCCCTGGAGAAGGAAATGGCAACCCACTCCAGTATTCTTGCCTGGAAAATTCCATGCACAAAGGAGCCTGGCGGGCTACAGTCCCTAGGGTCACAAAGAGTTGGACACAACGGCTGAACAATAACACCAACAAACTGGGCATTGAATGTGGTTCTTTCCAAATGAGGCTACATGTCAGAATTGTGTAGAAAATTTCAAAAGAGAGTCCTCCTGCCTCTGCCCTTCTGAATTAGAATCTCTAAGAAAATGACCCAGATTTTAGTAAGGTACTTCCAGGTAATTCTCAGGCAAATTGGAGTTGAGAAACTGTGGGTTTACCAAACAAAACAACAGATTATGTGAGAGATAAACAGTTTGAATTTAAGTCCCCATGGTTTAGAAAATCAAATGATTTTTAAATAAGGAAAAATAGTTTGCATTAGATCTAGAATCATATAGACTAAAATGGAGCCTTAAGATGAGTGGAACTTGATCAGGGGTGGGAGTGTGGGGTATTACCATTGAGAAAGCAGTACAGAAATGTGGAAGAAAGGTTTAGGGGAGAAAACCCATTGTAACCCCCCACCGCCAACAGAGTTCTTACCTTTATACATTACTTACTCACATGTATAACTATTTGTAGGTATTTGTAATCATAGTCTATACAACACTAGATTTGCTTTGAAATATTGCATAAAATCATAAAATTTTAGTTTACAAGGTCTTAGTTATTCCTTTCTATGCAGAAATTTCTCTGACTGTGCTGAGCTGAGTTGAGGCCAGAATACCTAGATTTTCATACTGCACTTGAGAATTTTCATTGTGTGTTAACCCATCCTAACAGAGCTTTAAGGAACTACTTACTATTGAGTATACATTCAGCCTCCTTTTCTCTCCAGAGTCCCCTTTCTGATGACTTTTCTTCAAATTACAACAGGAGGAGGGTATCTCTGCCAGATAAAATCAGTAACAGGAAAGTTGCTTATGGAAGTCACCTGTGTCTTGTTAACCCGTTCTAGCTTTGTCCCTAACAGGAGTTTTCTCCAACTACTCAGATCCAGTGAACAATTCAAGATTTCGCTCTGTCTGGATCTCTCTCACAATATGGTAGGGTCTTTTGTCTTGCTACAGCATCTGTTCAGATTATTTATTAAGTTAATAAATTTCAAGTATTTGCTGTGTACCAGCTCCTGCTCAGTTCAGTTCAGTCACTCAGTCGTGTCCAACTCTTTGCGACCGCATGGGCTGTAGCACAGCAGGCCTCCCTGTCCCTCACCAACTCCTGGAGTTTACTCAAACTCAGGTCCATCATGTCAGTGATGCCCTCCAACCATTTCATCCTCTGTTGTCCCCTTCTCCTTCTGCCTTCAATCTTTCCCAGCATCAATGTCTTTTCAAATGAGTCAGTTCTTTGCACTAGGTAGCCACAGTACTGGAGTTTGAGCTTTAGCATCAGTCCTTCCAAAAAACACCCAGGACTGATCTCCTTTAGAATGGACTGGTTGGCTCTCCTTGCAGTCCAAGGGACTCTCAAGAGTCTTCTCCAACACCACAGTTCAAAAGTATCAATTCTTTAGTGCTCATGTTTCTTTATAGTCCAACTCTCACATCCATACATGACCACTGGAAAAACCATAGCTTTGACTAGAAGGACTTTTGTTGGCAAAGTAATGTCTCTGCTTTTTAATATGCAGTCTAGGTTGGTCATAGCTTTTCTTCCAAGGACCAAGTGTCTTTTAATTTCATGGTTGCAGTCACCATCTGTCGTGATTTTGGAGCCCAAAAAAGTAATCTCTAATTTTTCCATTGTTTCCCCATCTATTTGCCATGAAGTGATGGGACCAGATGCCATGATCTTAGTTTTCTGAATGCTGAGTTTTAAGCCAAATTTTTCACTCTCCTCTTTCACTTTCATCAAAAAGCTCTTTTGTTCCTCTTCGCTTTCTACCATAATGGTGGTGTCGTCTGCATATCTGAGGTTATTGATATTTCTCCTGGCAGTCTTGATTCCAGCTTGTGTTTCATCCAGCCCTGCATTTCACATGATGTACTCTACATATAAGTTAAATAAGCAGTGCCGGGAGCCAGCGTGAGGAACTCCACCCTTGACAAGTTCCTGCGGCAGAGCGCCAATGGCAAGGCTAATCAGACCTCAGGTTTCCCCCGGTATTTCCTGAGCATGTCCCCCCCACCCAAAAATAAGAATCTGCCTGCTTTTCCACTCTTCTGACACACTTTGGAAAAAGTCAACTCAGGGCTTTAGTCTTCTGCATTTGAAAGGGATGTTTCAGTTAAACCCCCTCTGATAACTCTCTGGCTTGCCTAACAGGGTCCCCTGGACCTCTTACAGCTTGTGAATTGCTTACAGCCCCCCAACCATGAGAGGCACAAAGCTTAAAAGCATCTTAAAGATACAGAGCCTTTCCTAGAGAGTTAAAAATCATATTGGTGACGGGTTTTCACTGTTGACTCAATGATTGCTGCCAGGCCTCCATATTCTTTATCTTTTAGGCATCTAGGAGGATGTTAATCAATGTAAACGGGATATGGAAAAAGATATATAGTAGTTTTGATGTTAGCAACACTAGACTTTTGAGTTAATTACCTTTCTTTTGTTATAAATCACTGTACTCCTTTTACTTGTTATAAGTTGCTATATCTTTGCTATGTAACTTTATTTAGTGCTTTCTGAGAGTGGCACCAGACTTTGGGAAGATCAACACAAATAAGCCTTCTGGTTAACAAACCCTTATCAGAAAAAAGGCTGTAAAATGTTAATTGGCCCTCTGGCTGGAAGATGATGTAAATCACCTAAGACTTGTGTATACAACTAGATATGCAGAGAGAAGAGCCTGGTTTTGATAAGAGTCTGGGCTGCTAACGCTGAATGATTTTGTATTACCCATTGATCTCTATGTACAATCAAAAAGGTATAAAAGGCCTTTCTAGACAATAGAGGCCTGGGCTAGTCATTGGAAGGACTGGTTTCCCTCGTGTCTCCTCTTTACTCTTATTTCAGACTGAATTCCAATCTGAGGCATGGAGGTTCGCCATGTCTACTTACTTGTCCTGGCTTCTAAGATCCGTAAGAGAGAGAGCCCAAGGCGGGGCACTCTCCAATATTTAAATGGACGCCGGTGGCCCAACGTAGATGGTACAAGTTCCTTGTCTGGATCTTTATTGGTTTTCCACGTAAACCAAATTATTCAGCCTCTTTTCTCCACTTAATTTTCCTACAACACTATTCCTTCTTAATCTAATATTAATTAATAAATAAGTTTTTTTCCTCGCCTATCCGTCTCCCCTTCGAATCACCCTGGATCCACCCAGGCTGGACCCTGGCAAAGCAGGGGGACAGTATACAGCCTTGATGTACTCATTTCTCGATTTGGAATCAGTCTGTTGTTCCATGTCCAGTTCTAACTGTTGCTTCCTGACCTGCATACAGATTTCTCAGGAGGCAGGCCAGGTGGTCTGGAATTCCCATCTCTTTAAGAATTTTCCACAGTTTGTTGTGATTCACGCAGTCAAAGGCTTTGGAGTAGTCAGTGGAGCAAAAGTAGATGTTTTTCTGGAACTCTTTTGCTTTTTCCATGATCCAGTGGATGTTTGCAATTTGATCTCTGGTTCCTCTGCCTTTTTAAAATACAGCTTGAACATCTGGACATTCACAATTCACATACTGTTGAAGCCTGGCCTGGAGAATTTTGAGCATTACTTTGCTAGCATGTGAGATGAGTGCAGTTGTGTGGCAGTTTGAACAAAGGGCATTGCCCTTCTTTGGGATTGGAATGAAAACTGACCTTTTGAGTCCTGTGGCCACTGCTGAGTTTTCCAAATGTGCTGACATACTGAGTGCAACACTTTCACAGCATCATCTTTTAGGATTTCAAATAGTTCAACTGGAATTCCATCACCTCCACTAGCTTTGTTTGTAGTCATGCTTTCTAAGGCCCACTTAACTTCTCATTCCAGGATGTTAGTGCTGCTTACTGCTGAAATAATATATTTCTGTTTAATGCCTATGAGGAAATGTATGCTTCCTCCAGAGACATACTAGAGCTGCCTTTCTTTTCCAGTTGGGAGTCCAGTGATAGTCCCAGAATGTGAGACACTTAGATATTTAAGGAAAATTCTAAGCATTTAGTTTGTCAATGTGTCCTTAATAATATACTAGAAAAAGTTAAGCACCAAAGAAAGACTTTATAGCAAAGCGGCGAGAGGCACGACTGGAGAGGTGGGCTGCGGCTAGGTCACAGAGGCCCCTGAGCTACGGTGAAAAAGCTTGATATTACCCTTAATGCAGTGGGAAACTGTTAAGGGTTCTAAATTAGAGGCTTGATCAGACTGACCTGTTGTATGGAGAATGGATTGAAGGAAGACAAAAGTGGAAATAGGAAGACCAGTTAGTGACGAGGCTCTTCCAAAAGTATTCCAGGTGAGAGAGAAATGGACTGATTTGAGATGAATTTGAAGATAAAACTGAACTTGTGATGAATCCAGCATGGTTATTGAAAGAATGAGATGCTAAGGATAATTCTCAAGTTTTTGATGTGAGCAACTGAATAGATGGGAAGTACTGAAAGTGGAACAGATTTCCTGAATGAGTGTGGTGGAGAATTAATCACTTAGTTTTTGATGTTAACTTTGAGATGCCTGTGAACATTCATACGGCACTGTCAAATATGAAACTGCGTGCCTGTCTTTGGAGATGATCATTTAGACATCATTGGCCTGTTGATGTATTCAGAGCCATAACACTGGATGAGTATATAGTAAGAAGAGAAAGGGGTGGGGACAGATCCCTTAAAAAGTTCCACATTTAGAGATGAGATGAGAGATGCATTCACAGAAATAAGAGATGGATGGTTTGGAGACATGAAGAAAATCAGAAGACCGTGAGTAACAAAGAGGAGAATGTTTCATGAAAGAAATGCTGCCAAAAGGTCAAGAAAGATAAAAATCAAGAGAAGGCCATCAGATCTGGCAGCCGCAGAGCAGGCAGACTTGTGTATACCATTCCTCAATGAGAGAGAAAGGAGAGGCGACTCGGTACAAATGTGGTCTCAAAATATATTTTTAAATAATTTATTTTAATATATTTTAAAAGGTATTTTAAAATAATCTGTAGGATATTTGACCCCCCACAGGGTGAACACCTGACTCAAGAATTTACCCAAGTAGAACATTCAGCAGTACACAGGGGTTTAAAATGAATATGAAGGATACTGTTTGGGATAGGCCGTGAAGAAGACTCCTACATGTTGTCTGTGTACTGAAATGTGGTGACACTATTATTCTGAGCCATTATAATATCAGTTCAGTGCCAACTCAAAGAATTCCAGCAGCATTCCGTCTGTGCTAATTAGAGTAATGCAGGGGTCATCAAGAGAGATCTTTGAAATCACAGCCTAAGACGAAAAGCAATGCCTTCATTCCTGACTTTAATAAGTCACTTATCCAGGGATTTCAAAAATATGTATTACTTGCAAATCTGTTAGATTTCAGAAGCACTCAGCTTCTGAATATTCTTAAATGAAATATGGCAAAACCAATACAGTACTGTAAAATTAAAAAAATAAAATAAAATAAAGTTCAGTACCAAAAAAAAAAAAAAAAGAAAGAAATTACTCAATAATCCAGAACTTCCAGGATTAAAGGACATATCCCAGAGCACTATTTGGCTATCGATGCATCATATATATTTGACTCATCAACTGTACTTATATTGGGTACAAATATATCCTGGCCAAAGCATTCTTTTCATGTTACCAAGAAGGAAGTATCAGTTTTGATGAGCACTGTGTTTAGAGGCTTTCTCTTCATTTTCTCAGGACAAGAGAGAAGTTTGCATTCGGTTTGCATCTCTGAATTTCCATTAAGGAAATGCAACTGGCCTCATGGCTTGAAACTGTTTTCCTATCATTTAGCCCTTTCACTGAAGAAAGCATTACTCTGGTCTTTCACTTTTTCCATAAAGCAAATAGAGAGCTGCTTACAACAGCCTTTGTCTGGCTTTGGCATTGATTTTAAATCACCTGGATTGATCATGTGGTTATGGGACGTTAAAAAATCCCACGAAACACCAAAGCCTCTAAACACAATTAGAATCGAGGGGTTTTTAATCTGTGAGCCGTGTGTCCATAGGAATACATTTTAAATTATCCTCAACTGCTGCTCATGTTTGGTGGGGAAAAGCACTAGCGTCTGGGGTTGTGGGGATGCTCTCTGAGCACGTAAGAAATGTTCCTTATTTTCAAAACGAGGGAGCATCTGAAATCTTTGTCTCTGAGTGTCTCACTGCCACAGTTGCCTCAGCCAATAGGAGAGAGATGCAAAGCAGCCAGCTGTCATGTCACACACCGGGCAGTCACTGGACAACAGCAGGACTTAGGCAAGCTGATCCCAACCGGATCTGACAAAGAGGTGGACGGTCTAAAATTAAATAGGTCAACACAGATTCTCTAATAATAGGTATATGAGAAGGGACAATGAGGGATCCCACAGGAAAACCGCTTTTTAAAGACCGCTGATATTATTGCCTTTCATTTCAGATCTCCTATTATCCGTGGCATCTAAGTCTGACCCATCTTATTTGGTGATGAAAGACAGTTTCTATTTTCACCAGTTACTCTTTAGATTATTTCCATAAGGTTAACGTTTCCATGAAATAAGTATTTATAGAGTCCTAACTATTTTCAGAAGCAGCCTTCTTTCTTACAGGCAGATGCTTTGCTGGGGCTTGCTGGGGCGCTTCAATTTTGTTGTCATGATGACCAGATAATATAACTTTTCAAAAATGGAAATCTGCTTTTAACCATGTTGTACCAACCTACTAGTCTTAAATGCTTAGTTCATAGCAGACAGTTTCTACTCAGTTTCTTCCCTAGCTAACCTGTGAGTTCAATTTAAAGACCTCAGGTTTCAATAATTACACACACACAGAAAACTCCCTTAGGTCTCCTAACCATACAACAGAGTAAGCACCGACAAAGGAATTGTGGTTTTTGAATTCATGTTCTTTCTAGGTAAACAACTTGTGTTGCCAGAATAATGTTAATTATAATTAATATTGTTAATTTTAAACAATACAGTAATATTATCCTTAGTACCTGTAACTAACTGTCAGTGAATAAAAGAAGAAAGCAGCAAGGAAGTGTCTTACGAGTAGGCTGAACAAACAGGTAACATTCTTTAAAATTCTGTAAAGAGCAGGGCTTTGTTTCCTAAATTCACCCACAAGCCACTTTCCGCAATTGCCTCTTGTTTTCTTTTCTAATATGCTTTTAATATTCATTTGAAGTTGTAACAGTAGGAACATACTATAGTCCTTCCTATAATATGTTGAGGTGTTTACATATTTCATGCTTGTTCTACTGTACATTTTGATCCTTAAAGATGTTATTTTATCTGCTTGGGGAAAAAAAAAGAAACTTTAATTTCGAAAAATAAGAAATAAACCTTAAGATGTTTTCCACTGTTCTTTTTCTTCCAGCACATTTTCTTCACATTTCAAGAGAGATGGCTATCCATAGTAACTTAGAAATAACACCTAATGATTAACAGAATGATGGATGTGATGAATCACCTTTTTCTTTAGAAATAATAAATCAACATATTCCTACCCATAAATTTTTACTGGAAAATGTGAAGTATTAGCATCATATATTTAACAAGGTGTCAAGTACAAAAACTGTCGACAAAATGTTGCCCTCATAACCAGTAAGATGCATTAAAATGTTATGTTCCATTTTGGGGAACAATTCAAGTAATTCAAATGTAATTTACAATTTCCTAAATTTAGTTTTACTTTTTGTCTACTCTTCGAATCGATAATACTGCTTGAGTATTGTAATATTGGGCCCCAGAGTTAAGGAACAAAAGCCTCCTGATGTAGAATTCTTCATTCACAAAAATCCTGATTAAGCTTTCATGTTAGGATTTTAAACAAGTAATTCATAAGCTCAGGCTTGCCCTTTTCATATATACGTGATTCTCTCCTGGCCCTCGTTTAGGTAGCACTTTCTTTCCAGGCTGTGATTTTATTTTTAGGCAGACTGTTAGGTTTGGATTTTTTCTGGAAGCCTACTGGAAGGGTGAATTTGTGATTACATGAAAGGGTGGTTAGCTGTTCAGTTGCCCAGCAAGTTCGCTCCGTTTCCAGTTGGGGGTGTTGGTCCTCGAGTAGCCGCAGTGCATCGTGGGAAGTGGAGCTGGGCAGCGCCCCGCCCCCTCCACCCCGGGCTGTATTGATTTGCCCTTCAGCTGCGCGCTGCGCGGAGAACCGCGGGCCTGGTTGTTGATTATCTGCGCAGTGTCTCTGGGAGCACCATTGACCCGCTGCTGCTGCCTGCCTGTGGCTCTTGATTTTTCACACCGTCTCCATGACACTCGTAATAAAACATACTACCTTATTGCCGCTCAGCCCCGAGAGCCGACTGACTCAGCCCAAGAACGCCGTGATGTTTCTGGAGAACGTTTATTGTATATGGAGTAAAGCGTGGCGATTTTAGGATTATGCCTTGGGTAGTTTAATGGGTATGTCTACAGCAAGATTTCACACACACGCTTATATTTTTATTGTCTTACAGCCAACACTAGCTTTACGTACATTGTTAACATGAAACTTTGCATTATGAGTGCAAAACTATAGTTTTTAAATGCTGTGCTAATGAAAAGCATATTCTGTGTTCACGTTAGGCTTGATATGTTGCTGTAATACTCAGTTTCAAAAGTGAGTTTTGAAATATGTCACCANCAGTGGCTCAGTGGTAAAGAATCTGCCTGCAGTGCAGGAGATGGGTTCAGTCCCTGGGTCAGGAAGATCCCCTGGAGGAGAAAATGGCAACCCACCCCAGTACTCTTGCCTGGAGAAGCCCATGGACAGAGAAGCCTGGTGGGCTGTAGTCCACGGGGTCGCAGAGTCAGACACAACTGAGCACCTGCGCGCACACATTCAGAAGGGCACAGAGAAGGCTGCTTCATCTCCCCCTTCTCTTCTGTCAACCACTACCAAGTGGGACTTAAATTCTGAGGCTTCGCAGCAGAGGGTTCTTTAGACATAATATTCTTTATTCTTTTTAGCCCACCATATCATGTAAGCATTTACATTTATTTTTTTATCTTTCTTTAATATTTCACTTGAGAGGTAGAAAAGAGCATGTGATATTCAATANGAGGCTTCGCAGCAGAGGGTTCTTTAGACATAATATTCTTTATTCTTTTTAGCCCACCATATCATGTAAGCATTTACATTTATTTTTTTATCTTTCTTTAATATTTCACTTGAGAGGTAGAAAAGAGCATGTGATATTCAATAAAAAAGTACCTGCAAAGAGCCTTTAAAATGGCACTTTTCTAAACCTAAAATAGAAAGGATCACATTTGATGCAGTGTAATACTAGTGCAAATTATGTTATGTAAATCCAGATTTGCTTGAGTGTTTTGTAAGAAATTGTGACTTGAATGAGATCTCAACAGAAATCAGATTTAAAACAAACCTGGATTAAACAATGAATTGTTCAGAAGGAAGGAAGCAATTACTTTTCAGAAACAACATATATCCTTCTCCATGGTCTCTGGCAGAGTGTTTTCAAGAATGATTTGATCAATAACCTCACAGTAGTGGCAGATATAGAAAAGAATAAATGTTTATCACACTTGTAAACATCTGAGGCAAAGCTGAAGTATTTGCTGCAAAGACAACATCCATTTTGAATTTCCCCATGGGTTGGGGCAAGGCAGAGGTGGGGGTGGCATTTACTATTAAATCTGTAAGGTCTGCAAGGTCGGGTATTAATGACTGGAACCAGGAGTTAAATTTAACAATGCAATTTTATTATAGATATATCTGTGTGCTTCCTGGCAGAATGAAATAAGTTGTACTGAATTGTCCAAGGGGTGTTCCATCTCCACGCAGACAGCTTACACACATCTTGGCAACCGGGAGGAGCTTATTTGTGCCTTCTGAAAAACAAACAAATGTAATCAAGCCTTTGAAAAGCATTCCACTTGTATTGTTTCTTAGTTGAGTNGAGGCAGTTGGTCCAATAGGTAAGAGAGCCTCCCAAGGAAGTTAGAAATGCCCAGAACTACTCAAAAGTGAAGCTTCCCCAGTGGCTCAGTGGTAAAGAATCTGCCTGCAGTGCAGGAGATGGGTTCAGTCCCTGGGTCAGGAAGATCCCCTGGAGGAGAAAATGGCAACCCACCCCAGTATTCTTGCCTGGAGAAGCCCATGGACAGAGAAGCCTGGTGGGCTGTAGTCCATGGGGTCGCAGAGTCAGACACAACTGAGCACCTGCGCGCACACATTCAGAAGGGCACAGAGAAGGCTGCTTCATCTCCCCCTTCTCTTCTGTCAACCACTACCAAGTGGGACTTAAATTCTGAGGCTTCGCAGCAGAGGGTTCTTTAGACATAATATTCTTTATTCTTTTTAGCCCACCATATCATGTAAGCATTTACATTTATTTTTTTATCTTTCTTTAATATTTCACTTGAGAGGTAGAAAAGAGCATGTGATATTCAATAAAAAAGTACCTGCAAAGAGCCTTTAAAATGGCACTTTTCTAAACCTAAAATAGAAAGGATCACATTTGATGCAGTGTAGTACTAGTGCAAATTATGTTATGTAAATCCAGATTTGCTTGAGTGTTTTGTAAGAAATTGTGACTTGAATGAGATCTCAACAGAAATCAGATTTAAAACAAACCTGGATTAAACAATGAATTGTTCAGAAGGAAGGAAGCAATTACTTTTCAGAAACAACATATATCCTTCTCCATGGTCTCTGGCAGAGTGTTTTCAAGAATGATTTGATCAATAACCTCACAGTAGTGGCAGATATAGAAAAGAATAAATGTTTATCACACTTGTAAACATCTGAGGCAAAGCTGAAGTATTTGCTGCAAAGACAACATCCATTTTGAATTTCCCCATGGGTTGGGGCAAGGCAGAGGTGGGGGTGGCGTTTACTATTAAATCTGTAAGGTCTGCAAGGTCGGGTATTAATGACTGGAACCAGGAGTTAAATTTAACAATGCAGTTTTATTATAGATATATCTGTGTGCTTCCTGGCAGAATGAAATAAGTTGTACTGAATTGTCCAAGGGGTGTTCCATCTCCACGCAGACAGCTTACACACATCTTGGCAACCGGGAGGAGCTTATTTGTGCCTTCTGAAAAACAAACAAATGTAATCAAGCCTTTGAAAAGCATTCCACTTGTATTGTTTCTTAGTTGATTCATACTTCTTGATATTTTTAAATATTCTTAATTCTTAATATTTCTTAATTCATCTTGGGATATTTTTTGACACTTGGGCTGATATCTAGATTCCAGCTTTTTCAAAAGAAAGGTGAATCCATGGCTTGGATTATAAGCGGAGGAGGGCAGAGCTGCTGAGACTAGCAGGATGTGCAGCGCTTACAGCAAGAACCAGTCAGCCTTCCCCATCTTCAGCTGTCCTTTTGTGCAGTCTATGGCCTCAGATGAAACAGTGATTATGTGTATGGCCTGTGTTTGAAAACACAGCTTTAACACTAGCTTTAGAGAAGCCTTTTTTTTTTTTTTTTCCTGATAATCCTTATAATAAGGATGAGGGACAGAGGAGAAAGTAAACTCTTCTTGTCTTCGTGTTGCTTTAGAGCACCGGCGTGAAGACAAAGCAGGTCTGTACTGGGCAGAGCGAATCTGCACACGGTGGGCGGGAGCGTGCCCCCACCCCGAGGGCACGGGGCTCCTCCAAAGGGGACAGTGCGGCATCCAGAGCCCCCAGCGCGCAAGCAGCGAGGGCCCAAGGATCACATGGGGTTCCGTGCATCTCCCCGCCCTCAGGCCTGTGAGAGGTCGGGTTTAAACTGCAGGTCTCCCGGGACTCTTGCCTCATGGGGCAAAGGTCAAGTGCTGACATCTTCTGACACATATATTTGGCAGTGCAATAGTAGGCATAACTTGAGGTTTTTATGCATTCTGTTTAATAAAATCAGGTTGGAGGAGACGTTTTGAAACATGGAGGTGGGGCATACTTTGTGTGGGACAAAACGATCTACAGGGAAAGAATTGAATTCTCTCATACTTGAAACCAGTGTGGCCTTTAGTGGCTTTGGATTAATCATAACTTCATCCTCCTTTTACCAGGCAGTTTGATTTTGTGACCAGCACCCCCCCCCCAATATAGAATTCTATTAAGGAATGATGAGTTGAAGCTTGGATGTCCATGTCAATGAGTTAATTATCAAATGATACAATAGCTGTGACAAATCTGCAAAATGTCATCAAAAGTCACTAAAAAATAAAATTTACCAGATGGTACATATCAAAAAAAAAATCACCTTTTTAATCCAAT
Source organism: Raphicerus campestris (assembly GCA_006410735.1). Taxonomy (NCBI): domain Eukaryota; kingdom Metazoa; phylum Chordata; class Mammalia; order Artiodactyla; family Bovidae; genus Raphicerus; species Raphicerus campestris. Next base: position 752,461 of record SJYW01038126.1, read on the forward strand.
TAATAGTATTTTTTGTAGGACTTGAATGTGATTTAAATGACGTCTACACACACACAAAAAAAATTAAGGACATTATTCTACTTATAAGAAAATACTTTTTTTAAAAAATAGTAATATGGAATATTTGAGAAACTGCAGGTCTTATTCCTGATTATTCCAAGTTCTTGATAGTATATTACAGCATTTAATAGCTAAGGAAAATAAGCTTTTAGCAACAATATCCCAACCTAGTGTCAGTATGAATAATGTGTCATATAGAAGGTATAGTAATTTGTCCCATGATTTCAAATATGTGGGAATGGCTCTTGCCTGAAGAAGTCACAGTTATGAGATTGTTTATGGAGTCTTATATTTAAAAATACACTATGATAAACTTTACAGAGAATGTCAGTGAAAAAGTCCTGACAGTACAATCCTTTAGTTTAATGTGAGAGTTCATAAGCAGTAACAGAGTTCACAGTCGCTCTGTATTCTGCAACATCCATCCTTGTACTGAGCGTATTAGAAAAAAACCTGGTAAAGAATTTAGGATTGGAAGAAAGTTTTTGAATACAGAACTTTAGAAAAGTTAAACTCATGGAATAGGTTGAGATAATAGATATAAATACTTTAGGAATAAATATTAGGAAATAATATCTATAAAATGATGATAATGGATTATACATTAAACCTCAGTTGGGAAGAAAGAGTTGACCACAGAACTCTTTTAAAAATCACTGTTCTGAGATGGCTAAAATTATGGGAAAGGAAAGTAGGAACTCTTTTCAACCTTTCTCCATGAGGTCAGCCCCTGTGTTAGTCTGAGGCATCTAAGTCCTTGAAAAATATCTAGAAAAAAGGATTAGGAAAAATGAAAAGTGTTCCAAAAAAATGTAGGCCAGGGGAAAAAACACTCAGCAATAAAGGTTTTCGTTGTGTTGAGAGCCAAGGAGAGAGAGAGATACGTGATGGTAGAGAAAACAGTCAATGAAAAATAACCAAGACTAGTGGGAATTTAATGCTTTGGCATTATCTTCTTATATAATAAATTCAACAACACAGAGAGAGAGAATGGAAGATGGCAAGAAA
>SJYW01038126.1:755647-771404 GCA_006410735.1 Raphicerus campestris
CAGTATGAATAATGTGTCATATAGAAGGTATAGTAATTTGTCCCATGATTTCAAATATGTGGGAATGGCTCTTGCCTGAAGAAGTCACAGTTATGAGATTGTTTATGGAGTCTTATATTTAAAAATACACTATGATAAACTTTACAGAGAATGTCAGTGAAAAAGTCCTGACAGTACAATCCTTTAGTTTAATGTGAGAGTTCATAAGCAGTAACAGAGTTCACAGTCGCTCTGTATTCTGCAACATCCATCCTTGTACTGAGCGTATTAGAAAAAAACCTGGTAAAGAATTTAGGATTGGAAGAAAGTTTTTGAATACAGAACTTTAGAAAAGTTAAACTCATGGAATAGGTTGAGATAATAGATATAAATACTTTAGGAATAAATATTAGGAAATAATATCTATAAAATGATGATAATGGATTATACATTAAACCTCAGTTGGGAAGAAAGAGTTGACCACAGAACTCTTTTAAAAATCACTGTTCTGAGATGGCTAAAATTATGGGAAAGGAAAGTAGGAACTCTTTTCAACCTTTCTCCATGAGGTCAGCCCCTGTGTTAGTCTGAGGCATCTAAGTCCTTGAAAAATATCTAGAAAAAAGGATTAGGAAAAATGAAAAGTGTTCCAAAAAAATGTAGGCCAGGGGAAAAAACACTCAGCAATAAAGGTTTTCGTTGTGTTGAGAGCCAAGGAGAGAGAGAGATACGTGATGGTAGAGAAAACAGTCAATGAAAAATAACCAAGACTAGTGGGAATTTAATGCTTTTGCATTATCTTCTTATATAATAAATTCAACAACACAGAGAGAGAGAATGGAAGATGGCAAGAAAAACAGAAAACTACAGATGACTCCTGAGTAAGGCAGAAGTAGGGCTCCGGAAACCCTCCCAAGGGCACTTTCTGAACAGTGAGTGGGCTCCGTCCGCGGGCCGCTGCGGGCTTCTCTGCTGTTGGCATCCACCGCAGGTCACCAGGCTCAGAATTCGCTGTGCCGCGTTTCTGCACTCTGGACCTGCAGTAGCTGTGCCACTGGCTTGAAAATCACCGTTCCTTAGAACAGTCTCCACATGAAGAATTGGGAGTATCAAAATATTTATGGAGTCCTCGGTGGCTCAGCGGGTAAAGAATCCGCCTGCGTTGCAGGAGACACAGGGGATGCGGGTTCAGTCCCTGGGTCGGGCAGATCCCCGGAGAAGGAAATGACAATCCACTCCAGTATTCTTGCCTGGGAGATGCCATGGTCAGAGGAGCCTGGCGGGCAACAGTCCATGGGGTCACAAAGAGTCGGACACGACTGAGCGGCTAAGCACTACTAGCAGATAGAGATGGGAACGTTTAAAGAGACTTCCAGCAAGTGAAAGTCCTGACAGTGCAATCCTTCAGTTTATAAAGTTGTTTCAAAGAGATTTATTAGTATTTGTATTTAATTAACTAGAATTACATTCATATTTTAAAAAGCGTATCATAAATCAGAATTTATTCAGTGGCCAAGAAGAGAAATCTTAATGAATAGTTCTCCAATCTAATTTCACTGACCCTGTGTTATTTAATGTCCTATTTTTCTTAATGGAGAAGGTGTGATTAAGGTTGATGATAAATTATTCATGTCGTTCTCCGTTGAATGTTATTCTTGTTTTCCATACCCCTTTATTGGGTGTTATTTTAAGTGCCATATTCTGTAGACAAATTCAGTTGTTCTAATAGGTCTTAACCATTTAGGTTTTCAGTAGTTTTGTAATCTTCCTTTCTGAAAAAGAATTCGTATGTTGAAAATCGGTTAGCTTAAATAGCAGCTCCTTAACTGTGTCACTCTCACAAGTTTGCAGAGAAGTGGAAAGCCCTTTTAGACAAACACATGTGAAGCATGCGGCTTATTATTTTCTTATAGCTTGATTGCTCTTCTGGAAAATGTTCAAAAGTTTTGCTCATGTAAAACCTGGATTGTCCATTTCAGTACTAATACCATCTATTAAATATGAGTCTTAACATCTTTCTGGTATATAATCTTTAATGTATGGAATTTTCTATTTGCAGATTCTAGAATTTCAAAAATAACTTTACTAAATCCTGCACCTTTTGCATTAGCATAGTATTTATGGACAGTGATAGATATAAATTTAGGTTCAGGGCTTTAAAACAATGAAGTTAAGATGGTTTGGTCCAGCAGTCCTGAATCAATAACCAGTATTATAAATTGAGCAACAATGTATGACTATATTAAAAAGGAAGAGATGTTTCTTGTGGCATGTGCAAAGCTGCTGTAGAGTGGTTCAAGGAAAGCACTCCCGGCGGATTTACGGGAAGGGTATCCCGACTGACAAACAGTCCAGTTCAGTTCAGTGGCTCAGTTGTGTCCAACTCTTTGCAACCCCATGGATCATAGCACGCCAGGCTTCCCTGTCCATCATGAACTCCCAGAGCTTACTCAAACTCATGTCCATTGAGTCGGTGATGCCATCCAACTGTCATCCTCTGTCGTCCCCTTCTCCTCCTGCCTTCAGTTTTTCCCAGCATCAGGATCTTTTCTAAGGGGTCAGTTCTTCACATAAGGTGGCCAAAGTATTGGAGTTTCAGCTTCAGCACCAGTCCTTCCAGTGAATTTTCAGGACTGATTTCCTTTAGGATGGACTGGTTGGATTTCCTTGCAGTCCAAGGGACTCTCAAGAGCCTTCTCCAACACCACAGTTCAAAAGCGTCAATTCTTTGGTGCTCAGCTTTCTTTATAGTCCAACTCTCACATCCATACATGACTACTGGAAAAACCATGGTTTTGACTAAACGGACCTTTGTTGGCAAAGTAATGTCTCTGCTTTTTAATATGGTATCTAGGTTGGTCATAGCTTTTCTTCCAAAGAGCAAGGGTCTTTTAAATTTCATGGCTACAGTCACCATCTGCAGTGATTTTGGAGGCCCCCCCCAAAATAAAGTCTCTCATTGTTTTCCCATCTATTTGCCATGAAGTGATGGGACTGGATGCCGTGATCTTAGTTTTCTGAACGTTGAGTTTTAAGCCGACTTTTTTACTCTCCTCCTTCACTTTCATCAAGAGCCTCTTTAGTTCGTCTTCACTTTCTGCCATAAGGGTGGTGTCATCTGCATATTGGAGGTTATTGATATTTCTCCTGGAAATCTCGATTCCAGCTTGTGTTTCATCCAGCCCAGCATTTTGCATGATGTACTCTGCATATAAGTTAAATAAGCAAGGTGACAATATACAGCCTTGATGTACTCCTTTCCCAATTTGGAACCAGTCTGTTGTTCCATGTCAAGTTCTAACTGTTGATTCTTGATCAGCATACAGANGATCTCCTTGCAGTCCAAGGGACTCTCAAGAGTCTTCTCCAACACCACAGTTCAAAAGCATCAATTCTTTGGTGCTCATGTTTCTTTGTAGTCCAACTGTCACATCCATACATGACTACTGGTAAAAGGTTTATATATTAATCTATAAACAATTATATTTGTAAAAGTCAATTGTATGTAAACAGTGATGGTTTGGATCTCACAATGTCTTTTAGTAAATATTTTTTTTAATATTATTGCTGGGTTTAAATGTCCCTCTCACAGTATGTGTTCACAGTTAGTGTATATTCACTGAAAATCCCAAGACTCTTCATGGTTTGTCTTCAGCCTTATTCTCCATCCATTTCTATCTTTCTCCGTGCCATCCCTTCTACCGTAAGTCCTAATCATTCTGAAGACTCTTTAGTTTTTCTTACAATGCACACTCTCTCTTTCTTTCAGTCTTGTGATTATGTTACACTCTGCATGGAGCACTTGCTGTCCCCTCCTTCACCCCAGCGTACACATAAATACACACAGACACACTCACCTCCCCCCATCACCACCGCCACACCACATAATCACTCATGATCATCGCCCAGAAAATCTCCATGGTTTCTTAATATAATCTCATAGCTTAAGTTCTACTGGAACGTGACTCCCAACCAAGCCCCTCGACTCTTAGGGGGCACAGACAAAGCCTTTGTGCCCACTGGGGGCTAGGGGGAAGGAGCATTTGCCTCCCAGGGCACTGAGGCAGGCCCGACTTTGAGTGTTTTGGGGTCTCCTGTGGAGGCGTGGGTTGGCAGGGGCCTGCCGTGGGAACAGTGGTCCTGGCAGCAGCGGTCCTGGGAGGCACATGTTGGCACTGGTCCCTTGAAGGTCGTCATTAGCAATACTGCAGCACCTGCATATAGAGGGGCAGGAAAAAGAGTGTCAACTCTGGGGGAGTCCAGGGCTTTCAGACAGGTAACCGCATACTTTTCCCTGACATCCCACATATATTCCTGCTGGGCTTTACATACATATGCCCTCTATATATGTAAAGATATTAGAACTTATAAGAGTCTGGTATCTGCGGTAGGTAATTAGGTTCCTAGTGTCTGACTTGGCCTTCCCTGGTGGCTCAGATGGTAAAGTGTCTGCCTGCAAATGCGGGAGACCTGGGTTCAATTCCTGGGTCGGGAAGATCCCCTAGAGAAGGAAATGGCAATCCACTCCAGCACTCTTGCCTAGAAAATCCCATGGACGGAGGAGCCTGATAGGCTACAGTCCATGGGGTCACAAAGAGTCGGACATGACTGAGCGACTTCACTTTCAATGTCTGACTTGGACCTTGAAATGCTTTTCTCAGAGAAACTGTTATAAATAGTGCTTAGGAGATTGAGCTGGCCCTGCAAATTCTGCAACAGTAAGAATTCTATAGACTTTTGGAAGCTGGCCTAGAAATCTGTTATTTGTGGCATCGTTTCTGTAGATAATTGTGTTCTGAGTTCTAAACAGCAGAATTCCAAATCTGTTATTTGATGACTACCTTTTTGGAAATACTGCAACAGCCTGCATGTAAAAGTTTCTCCCGGCGTATGATTATTAAAAATTAAAAAGTGTCTAGATTGCATGTGGAATAACATGGAATGACTCAGCCTGTCTTGAATGTACAAACTACAAATAGAGTGATTTATTCTTACATTTTAATACAAAATTAATCTCAGGAATTTAAGACGCAAAGAGGTTCTCACAGTATCAATTTATTTTCACCTCGCGTGTACCATTGACTGACTTTGGACTCTGACTTTTTCATATGTAAAACTGGAAGTATGAATCAGAATTCTCATGAAATTTTAAACTTTCCAAAGATCCAGCAACGGGCTCTTCTGTTCTCTGTTAACTCACACCTGCACTGTGAAGGTGGTTTTAAGAGTGTTCTCAGGCTGACTGGTTGTTGGCTCTGTAGTGTAAGTTAGTGTTAAAGCAGTTTTAAACTCTGACTCCTGAATAATGAGAAGTTTAACACCTATGATTTTCAGTGCAGTCTTATTCCACAGTGCCGTATCTGAATATCTGTCTCAATTGACTGTTAGATGAAACATCCACCACAGAAGTGTTGTGCAGTCACTAAGTCAAGTCTGACTCTGTGCTCCCATGGACTGCTGCACGCCAGGCCTCCCTGTCCTTCACCATGTCCTGGAGTTTGCTCAAACTCATTTCCATTGGGTCGGTGATGCCATCCAACCATCTCATCCTCTGTCATCCCCTTCTCCTCCAGCCCTCAATCCTTCACAGCAGTAGAGTCTTTTCCAGGGTGGCTCTTTACATCAGGAGGCCAGAGTACTGAGCTTCAGCTTCAGCATCAGTCCATCCAATGAATATTCAAGGTTGATTTCCTTTAAGATGGATGGTTTGATCTCCTTATTGTCCAAGGGACTTTCAGGAGTCTTCTCTAGCACCACAATTCAAAAGCATCAATACTCTGACACTCAGCCTTCTTTATGGTCCAGCTCTCAAAATGCTATTTTTTAAATGTTTCTTCAGCCATATTATTGCCTTTTGAAAGAAGCTTCCCCTTTGAAAGAGCACACCTGCCTTCTATTTATTTTATTGTTTTACATAAATGCTTGGTGAGTCTCTGTCTTTTCAAAGCTATAGAAGAAACCTAAATGGTTAAATAGCGTTTCTCTCTTAAAAAAAAAAAGCAGAAGTAAGTTGGGGGGTGGGCATACACTTGTCATGTGAGGCACTATTTAAGCATTTAAAATGATCCAACAAGTCTCATCTCTGAACAAATATTTGTATTAAAAAATGATGTAGAGGGATAGCAGATGTTTCATACTAAGAAAAGAAAAACTGATAAACTTTATGATTTCAAAGACAAGCTAATAGAAAGTCTGGAAGGATGTATCCCAAAGGGCTCGTGGTAGTTCTTCTGAGGCATGGCACCTGATTAGTGAAAAATAGTTGGGTAGGGTTTCAGTTTTATAACAAGTACTTAAAAGAGTGGTGAGGTTATATAGGTAATTCTTCGTTTCCCTTTCTGTGTGTTACTCTTTAAAAAAAAGAAAGAAAGAAAGAAACCATCCAAAATAAAAATCATGCACCTGTTAAACCCATTTTTGCAGAGTTCATGTATATAATCTCTTAAGCCTTCAGACATGTGTCCAGACTGCCTTCGTTATATATTTACTCCTAAAAAGAAAGCATTATATTAAATGGAAGGCTTTTGCTTGAGGTTTCTATACTTTTGCTCTGTTTTGCTCAGTGGATAAAATTAGTGTGTATACCATTAAGTATGCTTTTAATAGTATCTGTTATAAGGCATAGAACGTTGTTTTAAGGCATGCATCTGTGCATTACATACATAATAGCAGTTATAAGCAGATTAGTAACAAAGCACATTCTGAGTTAGAAACAGAGCTTCAAAGGATTCCTGTTTGCTTGTGAAGAGAATAAATTAAACCATCAGAACAGTTGTTTCCCTTAAGGACTGTAGTGATTTGGGTAGCTCGTCAGTGCTGGAGAGGGCAACAAGTGGGCTAGTGGTATTGATTTTCACCTTGTGTTACCAAAACATTTTTTCATTGACAAATATTAATTGCTTATTAAGTGCTAAAGAGTTTGATGGTCCAAATATTGGATTTTATAATGAATTGGCCTTTTAGTTTGCCTTATCATTAGGCAGTGTTATTGCATTAAAGATACAAAAGGTTTCAAGCAGCATATCTCCCACTCTAGGGGTATCAAATGAATATTCCTGTAGAGCTTATTCTCAGCAAGAAGATATTTAATTCATTTTCCTTTTCATATAAGTGAATTCGCTTTGACCTAACTATAGAGAATGCTTGCCTACATATCCGTTGTATGACTCTATGTGCTCAGTAGCATCCAACTCTCTGTGACCCCACAGATCTTTGCAACCCCATGGACTGTAGCCCACCAGGCTCCTCTTGTCTGTGAAATTTTTCAGGCAAAAAATACTGGAGTGGGTTGCCATTTTCTTCCTCCAGGAGATCTTCCCAACCCAGGGATCAAACCCATGACTCTTGCATTGGCAGGCAGATTCTTTACCACTAGCATCACCTGGGAAGCCCGATAATCAGTGGTAAATTGTCTGATATATCTTGTATCGATTCTAGTTTATGAATCTAGTAAATCAGTGAAAGTTCTATCAGAACAAAATTGGTGCCTGTGATCATTACTATGAGTCTTTATAAATCATTAGCTTGATTAACATATCTCTCCTTTCATTTTTGAAAAGGATCTGTATATCAAAGTGAGCAACCAAATACATATGTGTGTATATTTACATACACTCACATATGCAAAGACGTAACAAGTTCCATTTTAAAATCCCTTTTGTCTTTCCTTTTAATAGTATATCTTTTTTATATAATTATATTCAAAGAAGTCTACTAGCCCTATTATATAATGACCTTTCTAAAATATCATTATTTATGGATAACTGATGAAATTTAAACAAAGTTAAAATTACAGAAATGGGACTGTCAGTGGTATCAGTTAATTAGTATTGGTCATTTGGAATTAGAAGCTCAATTCTAATTCAAATATATGCTTTTAATCCTAGCAACTTGCCTTTTTAATAAATTATTTCCTGATCTGAGTTAAATAATTACTACTTGATAAAAGGTGATTATTTAAAAGATATCATCAAACTTCAAAGCAATTTTGTTAAGTATTAACTGCAGTGAATCATCACAAAATTCTCTACCTAAAAAGTGACTGTATGCTGGGGACAACTTTGAAGGCTTTCATTTTAAAATATTAGCTAAAAACTTTGAGATTTCAAGTCTACAAATTGTAAAATAAACCAGCCCTTTCTTTTCTGCCCACCCCTTAAGTGGTAGTGTCCTTTGTCGTTTCAACCACATCTTTTCACTCTGTCTTCTTTTCATGGGTTATCTCAGCCCCTTACACGCAAGCGTTTAACAGATGTTCATGGAGAGACTGGCTTGTGCCAGGAACAGTGCCAAGTGTAGGATGTATGTCTTCAATGTGTCTGTGTGCTAACAGCTCCCAGATCTGTCTCTCCTTTCCATATATCTTGTCCTGAGTTCCACATTTTTCTTTCTAATTTTCTGACATATTTCTAACTACTTACTCAAGTCCTCCACATTCATACCTACATGTCCCAAACTCAGCTCATTGTTTTCCCCCAGATGACATCCCACAGACCCCTTCCCTCCCTCCCCACTAAGTGCTTTGAGAGCACTTTCTTTCTCTTATGCTTCTCTGTCCAGGAAACAGCATCACCACCTGTCCAGCGGGACGTCTCTTCCTGCCCACATCCTGATCTTTGTTCAACTCCTAACTTATCTGCTGTATTTGCCTGCCAACCATTCCTTTTTTTCCTAATTTCTCTCCCTTCTCTCTGCCAGAGTTTTCCTAAAACTGGTCTGATCTGACTATCCCCTTATTTAAAACCTTTGGGAAACTCCCTGTGGAGTTTGGAGCTGTAAACCAAGTCCAAGTTCTTAGCACAACCAACAGGTGGTTTATCACCTGGCCACAGCTGGCTTCTTCCCTCATCTCCAAAGCCCTCTCCCCGTGTCTCTCCAGCCTCTCATGGTTCCACTGGCAGAGGGACAGGGTGCCCAGCGTTTCCTGGCCCTCACCCGTGTCTGCACTCTCCCAGGTCGGTCCACAGCCACCTGCTGGCATTGCGTCTTGCCCTGCAGGCTGGCTGCTCCGTTAAGGACCTCTCCACCACCTTGTCACCACTCCTTGTTCTGACACCTCCTGCCCCTGCGCGGAAACTGCTGCTTATCCGTCTGTCTCGATGCCACTGTACTCATGTTCTGGCGTGCCAGCTCTTGTGTGACATACTGGTTGCTTACCGTCAACCTGTCCTCCTCTCCTCCTCGATTCATGGACAGGGCTCATATCTCATCTTTCTACTGATTCCTAACACAGGTCCTAGAACACAATAAGCTCTTGATAAACATTTTAAACTTGTTGTTGTACATTTCTCCTAAGAATATTAAATCCCATGAGTTAGGAAAAACAGCTATCATCCTTATTTTTACAAATAAGCAAATTGTGTCTCAGAAGATTTTGCCCACTTCTAAAACCAACAAGGATCAACTTTAATCCATTAGGTAAACATGAGGTAGTCTCAGAATAAGTCAGGACTAACAAATATTATACTAACAAATAGTATAGTATTTGACCTTAGTAACTGCTGGGGAATATTTTCAAATGCAATTGCTCTGTGGAAAGAAAAATCCTACATATATTATTGTATTGTTTTATTACTATTTTAATATTGCAAATATGGAATGATACATCAAAGATAGAAGGATGATTTTATAGTGTTCTAACTTTGCATCTCTTAACAAAGAAATAGACCTTGTAATTAATTAATAACCTAATTAATTAGGTTATGTTCCAGACTAATCTGATTTTCTGTTTTGATAAGTTAAAGAAACATAAAAACCACCCATAAAAGTATAAAATTCCTAAATCTGTATTGTGTATTAGTGTATATACTCTCAATCTCGGAAGCAAGTATGAGCCAAAAGATACGATAACATGTTGGTTGATACATATATGAATTTTAGAAATGTATATAATGCTTTAGGTTTCTTTAACACTTTAAAGTCATTTCTCTTTTTGGAAGGATGAAAATATTAGGTTCTTCTGAAATGTGATTTTGAAAAATAAATTCCATTTATTTTTCAAAATAAATTTATCCTTGCGCATTCTGCGTAAGGCAGTTTTGTGTCAGCATGCCCTGTGCCAGGCCAGAGAGAGCCAGGAGGGCAGGTGCCTGAAGGCCTTATCGTGAAGCTCTAGCCAAAACCATCTGTGTTCACCTTGACCCGAATCAGAACCCACGGAAACGCTGAGGTCCATCTGGATGGACGTTTCCTCTGTGATGCGATTGCTGACCTCACCAGCTCCCGTGTGTCTACTGAAGGCTGCTGTGGAAGGGCCTGGAGTCTTGCAAGGAACTCTAAGTGGAAGCTATTGGAATTTAGTTTTGTGGCATAGTATTACCTTTAACAATATACTCTCCTCTGTCTTCTTTGAAAATTTACATAGCCGTTTTATGCTGGCCTAATTTCNAAAAAAAAAAGCAGAAGTAAGTTGGGGGGTGGGCATACACTTGTCATGTGAGGCACTATTTAAGCATTTAAAATGATCCAACAAGTCTCATCTCTGAACAAATATTTGTATTAAAAAATGATGTAGAGGGATAGCAGATGTTTCATACTAAGAAAAGAAAAACTGATAAACTTTATGATTTCAAAGACAAGCTAATAGAAAGTCTGGAAGGATGTATCCCAAAGGGCTCGTGGTAGTTCTTCTGAGGCATGGCACCTGATTAGTGAAAAATAGTTGGGTAGGGTTTCAGTTTTATAACAAGTACTTAAAAGAGTGGTGAGGTTATATAGGTAATTCTTCGTTTCCCTTTCTGTGTGTTACTCTTTAAAAAAAAGAAAGAAAGAAAGAAACCATCCAAAATAAAAATCATGCACCTGTTAAACCCATTTTTGCAGAGTTCATGTATATAATCTCTTAAGCCTTCAGACATGTGTCCAGACTGCCTTCGTTATATATTTACTCCTAAAAAGAAAGCATTATATTAAATGGAAGGCTTTTGCTTGAGGTTTCTATACTTTTGCTCTGTTTTGCTCAGTGGATAAAATTAGTGTGTATACCATTAAGTATGCTTTTAATAGTATCTGTTATAAGGCATAGAACGTTGTTTTAAGGCATGCATCTGTGCATTACATACATAATAGCAGTTATAAGCAGATTAGTAACAAAGCACATTCTGAGTTAGAAACAGAGCTTCAAAGGATTCCTGTTTGCTTGTGAAGAGAATAAATTAAACCATCAGAACAGTTGTTTCCCTTAAGGACTGTAGTGATTTGGGTAGCTCGTCAGTGCTGGAGAGGGCAACAAGTGGGCTAGTGGTATTGATTTTCACCTTCTGTTACCAAAACATTTTTTCATTGACAAATATTAATTGCTTATTAAGTGCTAAAGAGTTTGATGGTCCAAATATTGGATTTTATAATGAATTGGCCTTTTAGTTTGCCTTATCATTAGGCAGTGTTATTGCATTAAAGATACAAAAGGTTTCAAGCAGCATATCTCCCACTCTAGGGGTATCAAATGAATATTCCTGTAGAGCTTATTCTCAGCAAGAAGATATTTAATTCATTTTCCTTTTCATATAAGTGAATTCGCTTTGACCTAACTATAGAGAATGCTTGCCTACATATCCGTTGTATGACTCTATGTGCTCAGTAGCATCCAACTCTCTCTGACCCCACAGATCTTTGCAACCCCATGGACTGTAGCCCACCAGGCTCCTCTTGTCTGTGAAATTTTTCAGGCAAAAAATACTGGAGTGGGTTGCCATTTTCTTCCTCCAGGAGATCTTCCCAACCCAGGGATCAAACCCATGACTCTTGCATTGGCAGGCAGATTCTTTACCACTAGCATCACCTGGGAAGCCCGATAATCAGTGGTAAATTGTCTGATATATCTTGTATCGATTCTAGTTTATGAATCTAGTAAATCAGTGAAAGTTCTATCAGAACAAAATTGGTGCCTGTGATCATTACTATGAGTCTTTATAAATCATTAGCTTGATTAACATATCTCTCCTTTCATTTTTGAAAAGGATCTGTATATCAAAGTGAGCAACCAAATACATATGTGTGTATATTTACATACACTCACATATGCAAAGACGTAACAAGTTCCATTTTAAAATCCCTTTTGTCTTTCCTTTTAATAGTATATCTTTTTTATATAATTATATTCAAAGAAGTCTACTAGCCCTATTATATAATGACCTTTCTAAAATATCATTATTTATGGATAACTGATGAAATTTAAACAAAGTTAAAATTACAGAAATGGGACTGTCAGTGGTATCAGTTAATTAGTATTGGTCATTTGGAATTAGAAGCTCAATTCTAATTCAAATATATGCTTTTAATCCTAGCAACTTGCCTTTTTAATAAATTATTTCCTGATCTGAGTTAAATAATTACTACTTGATAAAAGGTGATTATTTAAAAGATATCATCAAACTTCAAAGCAATTTTGTTAAGTATTAACTGCAGTGAATCATCACAAAATTCTCTACCTAAAAAGTGACTGTATGCTGGGGACAACTTTGAAGGCTTTCATTTTAAAATATTAGCTAAAAACTTTGAGATTTCAAGTCTACAAATTGTAAAATAAACCAGCCCTTTCTTTTCTGCCCACCCCTTAAGTGGTAGTGTCCTTTGTCATTTCAACCACATCTTTTCACTCTGTCTTCTTTTCATGGGTTATCTCAGCCCCTTACACGCAAGCGTTTAACAGATGTTCATGGAGAGACTGGCTTGTGCCAGGAACAGTGCCAAGTGTAGGATGTATGTCTTCAACGTGTCTGTGTGCTAACAGCTCCCAGATCTGTCTCTCCTTTCCATATATCTTGTCCTGAGTTCCACATTTTTCTTTCTAATTTTCTGACATATTTCTAACTACTTACTCAAGTCCTCCACATTCATACCTACATGTCCCAAACTCAGCTCATTGTTTTCCCCCAGATGACATCCCACAGACCCCTTCCCTCCCTCCCCACTAAGTGCTTTGAGAGCACTTTCTTTCTCTTATGCTTCTCTGTCCAGGAAACAGCATCACCACCTGTCCAGCGGGACGTCTCTTCCTGCCCACATCCTGATCTTTGTTCAACTCCTAACTTATCTGCTGTATTTGCCTGCCAACCATTCCTTTTTTTCCTAATTTCTCTCCCTTCTCTCTGCCAGAGTTTTCCTAAAACTGGTCTGATCTGACTATCCCCTTATTTAAAACCTTTGGGAAACTCCCTGTGGAGTTTGGAGCTGTAAACCAAGTCCAAGTTCTTAGCACAACCAACAGGTGGTTTATCACCTGGCCACAGCTGGCTTCTTCCCTCATCTCCAAAGCCCTCTCCCCGTGTCTCTCCAGCCTCTCATGGTTCCACTGGCAGAGGGACAGGGTGCCCAGCGTTTCCTGGCCCTCACCCGTGTCTGCACTCTCCCAGGTCGGTCCACAGCCACCTGCTGGCATTGCGTCTTGCCCTGCAGGCTGGCTGCTCCGTTAAGGACCTCTCCACCACCTTGTCACCACTCCTTGTTCTGACACCTCCTGCCCCTGCGCGGAAACTGCTGCTTATCCGTCTGTCTCGATGCCACTGTACTCATGTTCTGGTGTGCCAGCTCTTGTGTGACATACTGGTTGCTTACCGTCAACCTGTCCTCCTCTCCTCCTCGATTCATGGACAGGGCTCATATCTCATCTTTCTACTGATTCCTAACACAGGTCCTAGAACACAATAAGCTCTTGATAAACATTTTAAACTTGTTGTTGTACATTTCTCCTAAGAATATTAAATCCCATGAGTTAGGAAAAACAGCTATCATCCTTATTTTTACAAATAAGCAAATTGTGTCTCAGAAGATTTTGCCCACTTCTAAAACCAACAAGGATCAACTTTAATCCATTAGGTAAACATGGGGTAGTCTCAGAATAAGTCAGGACTAACAAATATTATACTAACAAATAGTATAGTATTTGACCTTAGTAACTGCTGGGGAATATTTTCAAATGCAATTGCTCTGTGAAAAAAAAAAAATCCTACATATATTATTGTATTGTTTTATTACTATTTTAATATTGCAAATATGGAATGATACATCAAAGATAGAAGGATGATTTTATAGTGTTCTAACTTTGCATCTCTTAACAAAGAAATAGACCTTGTAATTAATTAATAACCTAATTAATTAGGTTATGTTCCAGACTAATCTGATTTTCTGTTTTGATAAGTTAAAGAAACATAAAAACCACCCATAAAAGTATAAAATTCCTAAATCTGTATTGTGTATTAGTGTATATACTCTCAATCTTGGAAGCAAGTATGAGCCAAAAGATACGATAACATGTTGGTTGATACATATATGAATTTTAGAAATGTATATAATGCTTTAGGTTTCTTTAACACTTTAAAGTCATTTCTCTTTTTGGAAGGATGAAAATATTAGGTTCTTCTGAAATGTGATTTTGAAAAATAAATTCCATTTATTTTTCAAAATAAATTTATCCTTGCGCATTCTGCGTAAGGCAGTTTTGTGTCAGCACGCCCTGTGCCAGGCCAGAGAGAGCCAGGAGGGCAGGTGCCTGAAGGCCTTATCGTGAAGCTCTAGCCAAAACCATCTGTGTTCACCTTGACCCGAATCAGAACCCACGGAAACGCTGAGGTCCATCTGGATGGACGTTTCCTCTGTGATGCGATTGCTGACCTCACCAGCTCCCGTGTGTCTACTGAAGGCTGCTGTGGAAGGGCCTGGAGTCTTGCAAGGAACTCTAAGTGGAAGCTATTGGAATTTAGTTTTGTGGCATAGTATTACCTTTAACAATATACTCTCCTCTGTCTTCTTTGAAAATTTACATAGCCGTTTTATGCTGGCCTAATTTCTCAGGAATCCTTTTAATATTTAACAACAGAATTTCTTTTTTTTTTAACAGAATTTTCATAGTCTGAGAATAAAAGGCAAAGGTTTGTTCAAGACTTCTAGTGTATATTTGAATAGAAGTATATTTAAAGTATGATCAAAAATATTTAGCTTTGGGTGTGAGATCTATAGAAAATATTTGTGTGTTTTAAAAGCTACAGAAGGTTATACTTTAATAAATGTCTTATAATTATTTCATACCAGCAATGTGAATAGTTGATAAAATTAATTCATCCACTATCCCTTTTATTTGAACCTGAAGCACATTTATCTAAATCATATGGGCACTCAGTGTTTGAGGCTCCATAAATAATCTTTAAATATGACTATTTAAAATGTTAACATGTAAGAAAAAATGTTATGGTTGGAATTGTGTGTGTACCTTTTCTTTATTCTGTTGTTGTAGCTTGAGAGTCTCACACACACAGTCCAAGCATACTACCATCATTTTATTAGCCAAGAAATGATGGCGATCATGTTACAAAATAATTGCAAGTTTGTGATGTTTGGGATTTTTGGCAAGCATAATTTTCAAAGGATATTTCTATAAAATTGATCATTTTAGCACATAAAGAAAGGGCATATCAGTTATTATCATCTAAGTTGGTGTTTTTAAATGACTTTATCCTGGAAATACTTGCTCTTTTAAACCAGAAGAGGGGTGTGTGTGTGTGTGTGTGCAGGTGCACATGTGGTCACCCCCTCATTATCTGTAGCAAAAAAGAGGAAGAAAGAGCCAGACAAAAGATGAGGCTTACAGAAGATTTATTTGAATCTGAAAAAGTTCCTCAGTTGAATAGAAGGGAATAGCCCCCCAAAACCAGTACATAATTCTTTTCATGGAGATTGCTGTTATGATGGCTACAGTATTTTAAGATTGGAAAACAACTGTTGACGTCAATGGTCACTTTATTTGTTCATTTGTAGATCTGCCTTTTTAAATTTAATTTTGATA
>SJYW01038126.1:779669-794941 GCA_006410735.1 Raphicerus campestris
ACCGAGACTTAAGATGCAAGTGGAAACAAACCTTCCTGGTTTGCCTTAGTTTAAGGGAACATATGTCCCCATCTTCTCAAGATCAACCTCCAGTTGTAACCAGTCTGAATATTGATTCATGTAGTGAAGATACAGCCTTTAGTAGTTTGTGCAGATACACTAATACAATATTATGCTAATTTGCTTAGTATCCCAGTATTTTCGGTAACTATTAATATCATTGGACATGAGTGTAATTTTTTGTTAGTAAAGACCTTTACTCAGAGACCGAGTCTAAAATACCACATCATTCTTTTTTTTTTTAATTCATGATTAAATCAATGATAGCTATCTGGCAGAGGCTCAAAATGAACAGTTAACTTGTTTTTAATGGCATTTGATTTATATGTGTGTTCAAACCTCCAACACATGCGTGCATGGATGTATACTAATTGTGGCCATATGCATTTAAACATAGTATAATTGGGTGGAAATGAAGCATAAAATGTGAAAAATGTATAATTATTGAAGGGTTGAAATGATTGTGTTTGACTCCTTCCAGAGCAGAGATGTTATGTGATAGAGCTCTGGTTGTTTTTCATTACAGATGAAGTTCCTGGATAGATTTGGTGATCAGTTTTAACTTTTTTTTTTAACTTTCCTAATTAATTGTAAAATTCTTCCCTCAAGTAGACATAAGCGGATGAACACATTGGTTTGCCTGTTAATATCTGTTCTTCCTTTGAACTCATGCTATATCCTCCCAAGTAGGAAGCAGGTGGACTCCCCAGAACAAGGTCAAAGCCCCTGGATGAATCAGTGAGAGAACTTCAGTTGCTCTTCCTCTTTTTCTAAGCTAAGTTTGACTCAGTGGACATGAGTTTGAGCAAACTCAAGGAGATAGTGAAGGACAGGGAAGCATAGCCTGCTGCACATCATGGAGTCACAAAGAGCCAGACATGACTTAGCGACCGAACAACAAGTTTATAAATAAAGAACATAGCGGTTTCTCGTATCCATGGCATAACTCGTCAACTTTGAACGTATTTGCATGTTTAAGTGCAGTGGTTCTGTGCAGTGCATACAGTGAACAACTCGTAATTTTATTTCAGACAATCCATGGGCACAAGGGGCCAATCACTGCGGTGGCCTTTGCCCCGGATGGACGGTATCTTGCCACCTACTCGAACACGGACAGCCACATTTCTTTCTGGCAGGTAAGCATAGATGCTACAGGGTCTTGATGTCTGTTGCATGATCCACTTTTGCCGGGGGAGGCTCCCTGCTGACCTGCCCACCAAGGCCTCCCCGTGCCGCCCCTCCCTTCCACAAATATCAAATGTTTATTGCTTGCTGATGATGGGCCAGCTGCCAGCACGCAGGGTCTACTGAGCACACAGTTGGCAGCCCAGAAAAANATCCACTTTTGCCGGGGGAGGCTCCCTGCTGACCTGCCCACCAAGGCCTCCCCGTGCCGCCCCTCCCTTCCACAAATATCAAATGTTTATTGCTTGCTGATGATGGGCCAGCTGCCAGCACGCAGGGTCTACTGAGCACACAGTTGGCAGACCAGAAAGAGGTGGGGTCTGCTCTCACACAGCTTTCAGTCTAAGGGAGACACAAGTAAATAAGCAGCTACAGTCCTGGGGGAGCTGGGAGTGGGGTTGCAGGCTGGCTTCACAGAGGCAGCACCGCCTGAGCCGGGGCCCGGTGATGCCGAGGAAGGGCCAGGTGTGCAGGCAGGGAGGGGAGAAGGAGGTGCCTTTAAAGCTAAGTGGCGGGCCTGGAAGGATTGGGACGGAGCAGTGGAGACCTCTGCTCAGCTGTTAGTTTGCACAAGGCATTCAGACAACAGGGCATAGGGTTTAAGGCAGAAGCAGCCTCTTGTGAACTTCATGCTGTTTGTATTATCCCATTTACATTTGTGTTCTGAATTTCACACATGATGCTCTTCATTCCCAAGCTATTAAAACATTTTCAGGGGCTTCCCTGGTGGTCTGGTGGTTAGGACTCTGGGCTTGCAATGCAGGGGGCCCAGGTTCAATCCCCGATCAGGGAAGTAAGATCCCACATGCCGCACAGCGTGGCCAATAAATAAATAAATTTAAAAAAAAAAAAAATAAAATAAAACATTTTCAAAAATCTGAGTACCATTGACTGGCAGTACACAAAGATACCTCTATTTAATGATGATTAAAATGAATATTAATTAATTCAAGGAACTGATCTTTAAAATAGAACTTGTTTCATCCTCAGTGATTAATCTCTATCCCATCTTCTTTTTAAGTACCTTACTCCTGATAATTACAAAGAAATTAAACATAACCAACCCCACCCCAAGTTAACTTAAAATTTTGTTGCCTGTCTTAGGGTGCTGGAGAAGGCGATGGCACCCCACTCCAGTGCTCTTGCCTGGAAAATCCCATGGATGGAGGAGCCTAGTGGGCTGCAGTCCTTGGGGTCGCTAAGAGTCAGACATGACTGAGCGACTTCATTTTCACTTTTCACTTCCATGCATTGGAGAAGGAAATGGCAACCCACTCCAGTGTTCTTGCCTGGAAAATCCCAGGGACGGAGGAGCCTGGTGGGCTGCAGTCCATGAGGTCGGTAAGAGTCAGACGCAACTGTGCGACTTCATTTTCACTTTTCACTTTCATGCACTGGAGAAGGCAGTGGCACCCCACTCCAGTGCTCCTGCCTGGAAAATCCCACGGACAGAGGAGCCTGGTAGGCTGCGGTCCATGGGGTCGCTAAGAGTCGGACACAACTGAACAACTTCACTTTTACTTTTTCACTTTCATGCATTGGAGAAGGCAATGGTAACCCACTCCTGTGTTCTTGCCTGGAGAATCCCAGGGACGGGGGAGCCTGGAGGGCTTCTGTCTGTGGGGTCGCACAGAGTCGGACACGACTGAAGCACATTAGCAGATCCTAGGATGCAAGTATGTTTTATGAGGTGCATCACTTTAAAAGCTTAAAAAAAATTAAACAAATAAAAGTTTAAACAAGACTTCACAACTTGAGGATGGTTTTTAAAAAATCAATAGCTAATAAAATGTAAAACAGACACAATAAATTGCTTAAGTAGCAGCATGCCATTAAAGCATGGCAGCTACCAAACCTGTCCTGAGCTCTTCCTACTCTTCATCTGATTTAGTTATCCAGTTTATTTTCTCATTATCCTTTCCTCCAGAATGTACCTCCAGCATATTAATTGGCTCCTATTAAACTCTTTTCCTGAGAGATGTCACCCAGCCTTTGTTTTTCACATTGGGTCATCGCAGGACTCATAGTTATTTTAGTGAAATTCCACAGCGAGTCCATAAACTGAACTCTTGCAACAGTGGTTCTTCAGACAGTGTCCCTGCCAGTCGTTCCTTTCTGCTGACACTGGCTTCTGTGACACCAACTGTACTTTGACGCCCTTGATAGACATTTCCCCTTGTTTCCCGTTCTCTTGAATTCCAGAGGCGCATGGAGAAGGCAGTGGCACCCTACTCCAGTACTCTTGCCTGGAAAATCCCATGGGTGGAGGCTGGTAGGCTGCAGTCCATGGGGTCGCGAAGTCATGTCCAACTTCGCGACTTCAGTTTCACTTTTCACTTTCCTGCATTGGAGAAGGAAATGGCAACCCACTCCAGTGTTCTTGCCTGGAGAATCCCAGGGACGGGGGAGCCTGGTGGGCTGTTGTCTATGGGGTCACACAGAGTCGGACACGACTGAAGCGACTTAGCAGCAACTTAGCAGCATTCTTGTGAAACTCCCTCCATCCGGCGCATAGCTGGTGTGGAAGCACTGGGTGCCTGGCTAAGCCTTGGAGGCCTGGAACCAAGCAGTCGCGGGTCCCTGCTTCCTCAGGGCCTTCTGTTTGCTCTGTGCTTTCTTCCTGGGAATAAGCAAAAACAGATCTCCATTTTTTTGTTCAATTTTTCTTCCTGCTAAGAAAATATAACTCCTTATATACATGCATACATGCTGTTGCTTCAGTTGTGTGTAACTCTTTAGAACCCTATGGACTATAGCCCTTTAGGCGCCTCTGTCCATGGAATTTTCCAGGCAAGAATACTAGAATGGGTTGCCATGCGCCTCTCTAAGGAATCTTCCTGACCCAAGGATCGAACCTTCCTCTCTTGCGTTGGCAGGCAGGTTCTTCATGGCTAGCACCGCCTGGAAGCCCAATGCCTCATATAATACCTCCTAAATTTACCAGATGTGAAACTTTCCCCAGTATTTTCCTGAATGTCTAAGTGGTAAACCTTTTCCCCCTTATCTAGATCTTCAGGGTTCTGTGTGGATATATTCATGCCTTTCTTGAATATTTTTCTGTTTTTATCAGAGTTGCTGCCTAGCTCATTGATGGAATTACGGTCAGCATGTACCTCACGCTGGAGATCAAGATCATTCTGTAGATGCTATCTCTTTGAAATAACCTCTTTGCTCTATCCAGTTCAGCTTGTGCTGTTGCCCCTGGACTTCACCAGATGCACTTCACCCTGGGAGTCTGTGTGGCTCTGCCCTCAGGGGGCCCGGCTCCTTGCCTTTGTCCAGACGTCTTCTCCAGGGGCCACCCTGTGTTACTTGCAGGGGTGGGTGTTCAGCAGACAGAACGCCCAGGCAACTCAGGCAGCACCACATCTTTCTTGCTTCCAATTCCAATGTCAGAATTTAAAACGCAGACCATTCCTCCCTACTTAAATTATACCCAGCTTGGTCCTAAAACTTAGGAGAAGACACAGAAGCGTCATTTCACCTTTCTCAAGAAAATACAGTAAAACCTCTTCCAGGAGCATAGCAGGGTTTTTATTTGAAGAAAAGAGAGTCAAGAAGGCAGGATCTACCACTGCTCTCCCCACATGGACTTGGCTGATTTATTTAGATGCATATTGTTTAGGTCTAGTGATGTATGATAATACTTTTATATTATTCCAGTAAATGTACTGCAATATATTTTGAAAACTTAATGAAGCCTTATTAATACAGAGCCTTACAAAAGCCATCAGCTATTAAAATCTTTGCTGAGAAATGAGTGTTAATGAGAAATACTAGTTGGGTAATTGCTCAAGTGAGACTTAGTAAGAGGTTTGGATGCAGCATTACTTACACTGAGAGTAGCATTAAGGCCCGTCCTGTTTTGATGAATTACATCTGTTTCTGCGTCTATGTGTTCAGAAAACAATCTTCTCAGAACTGGTTTTGTGAAGCATTATATTTAAAAGGAAAGGAAACGCCACGGTTGCCGTTTAGTTACTTTACATACTCGGCTGCTGAATGATGTAATTTGGCAATCTTTCAAACCCTTCGATTCTCCAACAACATATTCCTACTATTTGAATATTGCACTTCAGTGTATCCATTGGTATTTGAGCCAGGATAGCTTTGTAATGAACTACAACCACAAATCTCTCACCTAAATTTTACCACCACCCCCCAACAAGTAAGTATCCTTTTCCGGAAATGCTAATAATAAATGAGATGTGTGGAGCTTTCATTCGTTCTTCATTTATTCCATCCAATATCTGTTCCAAACTACTAGTCAGCCATTTTAAACGGATGATGTAAATCTATAGTCATTAACATAAAAAGATTGCCCTCAACATTTTGTTGAATGAAAAAAGGCGGTTGTCCAACTGCCTTTTATTTATTATTATTTTTTAAAAAATTTTGGCTGCACGGTATATGGGATCCTAGTTCCCTGACCAGGGATCAAACCCACACCCCCTACATTGAAAGCATGGAATCTTAACCACTGGACCACCAGGGAAATCCCTCCAACTGCCTTTTAATATGAGCCAGTTTATGTAAAATTCCTGAAACCTACTTCTTCTCTGGACATACACTTCCAGATCTAAAAAGAAGTTTACCAAAATGTTAATGATTATCTCTGGAAAGTGATATTTCAGGAGATCTTTGCTTTCTTTTTTATACTTCTCTTTATGATTTGAATTGTTCATGATGAGGATTTATTTTCTTGAAAGTGAAGAAAAAAGCTAAGGTGACCAAATATAACTCCATGGAGTTTTCATTCATTCAAGACTCAGGTTGCCTTCACTTTAGCATAATTTGTAGACAGTCTCTGGGCAAGAAAATGTTAGTATTGAATAACAAAACGACTGGTTGTTTTGGTGATAGTTCTTTTATGGAACTTATTGGCAAAATTCATACCCACCCTCACTACTCCAGGTTCCTCTCTTATCTGAAGAGATCGTAGAGAAAGGATGGGCTGAAGAACAGCAAATCACAGTTAACACGAGAATATTTATCTTTCCAGCTGTTCCCTACCATCACCGTTATGTACCCTGCAGAGATTCATGTAGCCCTGTTCTGAGGCAGGAAGGCTGTTCAGTTCGGTTCCGTTGCTCAGTCATGTCCCACTCTTTGCGACCCCATGAATTGCAGCACACCATGCCTCCCTGTCTATCACCAACTCCCAGAGTTCACTCAAACTCAAGTCCATCAAGTTGGTAATGCCATCCAGCCATCTCATCCTCTGTTGTCCCCTTCTCCTCCTGACCCCAATCCCTCCCANCTGACTGTATAGACCTTCTCCATCTTTGGTTGCAAAGAATATAATCAATCTGATTTTGGTGTTGACCATCTGGTAATGTCCATGTGTAGAGTCTTATCTTGTGTTGTTGGAAGAGGGTGTTTGCTATGACCAGTGCGTTCTCTTGGCAAAACTCTATTAGCCTTTGCCCTGCCTCATTCTGTATTCCAAGGCCAAATTTGCCTGTTACTCCAGGTGTTTCCTGACTACCTACTTTTGCATTCTAGCCCCCTATAATGAAAAGGATATCTTTTTTGGGTGTTAGTTCTAAAAGGTCTTGTGGATATTCATAGAACCATTCAACTTCAGCTTCTTCAGCGTTACTGGTTGGGGCATAGGCTTAGATTACTGTGATATTGAATGATTTGCCTTGGAAACAAACAGAGATCATTCTGTTCATCCAAGTACTGCATTTCGGACTTTTTTGTTAACCTTTGGGGAGGCTGTTAGACCCTACCAGAGGCATCCATCAATCATTTGAAGGACGGCTCAACTTTTAAAAAGGAGAACCCAGATATAATCATGGGAATTTGGGGGGAAATCTTTCCGTCTGTCACATTCCAATAAGATATTCTCTTCCTGTCCCCTTTTGCCTTCAACCTATTTCTTGTCCATGGCTAAAGCTAAAGGAAGGAATTAAAAAATAAGGCTTTGTCTGAGCCTGTTGGATGCCCCTAGCATTTTGAGCCACCAGGAGAAATCAAGCCTCGAACACATTTTCATAGAAAATCCATAAAGAATGAAAAATACTTTGTAGTTATTTATCAACTGAGAAATTATATTTTTTTAAAAAAAGCATAGTATGCCTGTTGATGCTGGTTCATTTTAACCAGCGGTTTTCGGGATAATTTGGATCTGTTCTGTAACAGAAATAAATGATAATGGTTGTTACTCTTTGTACCTGTGAGAACTAGTGAATCAAGCTCACCATCATTATTTGTATTTAAACTATTTGGGAATCTCCAGAAAGCAATAAAGCCCTGGTTTTTATCTTTTATGGAGTTTCTAGGAAAGGGAGAGAAGAACACAAGGAAAGAGCCCCTTAGAAGATGGCCGGAAGGCACCGCCTGGCTTGAAATGTTAACTGTCCTTTAACAGAAAGAGTTAATGATAATCATACATTTGGTTTTAAAATGTGACCTCGTACACTAGTGATTTTTTTTCACCTCTGTGTTGTGTTCGGCACTATTATTAATGCAGGAAAATCAGTAACATTAGTCATTTTAAAAGGGTTATTACTCAAGATGATTTAAATTGTGAAAATGTCAGCGGAGCCTGCACGCGTCCTGCCAGAGATGGTGTGATTTACACCCCCTGACACCATCCTGCTGCTGAGAAGGGCCGGGGCAAGGAACAGCTTCTGTTCGGCAGTGACCCAAACACAGGGCAACAGCCCACCTTCCGTGTCCCAAGAGATGCCCAGGTTCCCGGGCCAGCCCTCCATCCACACTGAGGCGGCGTCTGCATGCTCCCCACAAAGCCGAGCACCACGCAGGTGGAGATGCTGCTGGAGAGAAGAACTGGGCACACAAATCAGTGCAAAGAAAAATATTATTTCCAAGACCGCTTTCCTGACCTAACCGGTGACTCAGATATCAGTAGCACAAAAGCTGAATACCGAGAAAACGTTAAGTAATGTTTAGGAGCTGAAGGTGTCGTCAGATTCACTCACTCAGATGGCAGTCCACTTAGGTAGCTGCCTCAGCACTCAGCGCTTTGATCTGAGCGCACAGTTGTTTACAAGCCTTAATTTCCACATTGTTTGCCATTTATGTGAATGGATGAAGAGAACCTCACATTCCAGTCAGAGCCAGAAAAGCCACCCCAGAAAAGGCAGAAATCACCACCTGATGGGACACAGCCTGCAAATAGGCATTAGAGTGTGCTCGTTTCATCAGCAGAGCTGTGGGGCCCACGTGCAGTGTTGAGAGGTGGTTGATTCTTGCTTTTTCCCTCGAAATAAACTAGAGCTTTCCAGAAACTGAACGTGCTTAAAGCAGGTGAGGAGGGAAGGTGTGGTGGGAGCAGAGCTGGGAAAGGGGTGAGTTTTGAGTTTCCATCTGGCTCACCCATTACTCTGCTGCTTAAGTTCACTTCATTTTTCCAAACTAAGTCCCCAGACTTGTCTTCAGGGCTCATTCTTCAGGGGCTGCGGGGAGCATTGTTACTAAAGAACCGGGAAAGCCCGCCATTTGAGATAGCGGCAGTTTCCAAGCACTGTCTGATTGAACCATTGTATTCAAATGTATCGCCTAGCTCCCTTCTTAAACGTGGTTGGGGGGGTGGCGGGGAGTCTTCCCTGGAGTTCCAGTGGTTAAGCCTAGGCGCTTCCAGTGCAAGCCGCACGGGTTCCATCCCTGGAGGGGGAGCTGAGGTCACACAGGCTGCGCAGCCAAAAAAATGGGGACATCTCTGCCACAGCAGGCAGTGACATTAAAAAAGAAAACAAAAGTCCCACCTAGCAGGTGAAATTTCTCTGGATTTATGCATTTTCTGTAACAGCATCAGAACAATTTCAAATAACACTGGAAGGAGCCCTTTATAGGTTGAGAATCAACCCTTAGGTGAACCTGAGTCCGGTGATGGAGAAGGTGACCACAGGGCTGTGTCCCTTGGCCCCCTCTCCATGGCGGGGAAGGGGAGCCGGCTCCTGCGGTGACTCGCGTTCCCCCGGTCCCTGTGTCCCCCAGATGAACACGTCCCTGCTGGGGAGCATCGGCATGCTGAACTCGGCACCCCAGCTGCGGTGCATCAAGACCTACCAGGTGCCCCCGGTGCAGCCCGCCTCCCCCGGCTCGCACAACGCCCTGCGGCTGGCCCGGCTCATCTGGACCTCGAACCGCAACGTCATCCTCATGGCGCACGACGGCAAGGAGCATCGCTTCATGGTCTAGCGCTGCGCCCGCGAGCTCCGTCTCCCAGGTCTCCAAGCCCAGAGCCCCCCCTCCCTCGGCGCCCGCCCGCACCCCGCGCTGGGGTCCTGGGGGCAGCGGGGTCTCCTCCCGCCCCCGTGGCAGGACCGGCCGCCCTGTCCCCGGGTTGGCCCCCACCCCTGCACCGGGAGGGGCGGCTGGCAGTCCTCTTGCTCGGTGCGCCGGGAGCCCGACAATAAGAACCACTGTGATTGCGCTGCCAGCCTAGATCAGCGGTTTCCGGGCGCCGAACCCACCTCCGCACGTGGTGGGGGCCTGTTCGGCCCGACATTGGGTTTTATGGTCGCGCGGCAGTCCTAATCATTGATACTATTTTCCTTTGAATTTCCTAAAAGATGCTATCGTTTACCAGAGGATTCTGTGTTTACATGATCTCTCTCTCTTTTTTCCTTTCTGGGAGATTGCTCGGAAATTATTCAATCCCATTTCCTAGGGTTTAGCCACTACCTTCTTTATTAACAACTAACCAATTGGAGATTAATGAGAAAATACACACACACATACACACAGATTTTCTTGGAGAAGCTTCCTGGACACCCAGCCTTCCAAAATGCTCATATCCTGCTCCAATGATGCTATATTTAGTAGTTAAAAATCAAAATCATCACTACTGAAGATCTAGTTAATATAATCATCCAGTCACTAGAACTAATCTCTGAAATGGACTTTTGTAATAAAGATCCAAGTTTGGAAGCATAGCATACACCTGAAAAGAAGATTCTTGTGTCTATAGCTACAGATCTTTTTAAGAAAGAGCTTACCCCTTCCTTCTAGAAATGTCAGAGACCTGCTGTTCCCATATGTCAGCTATCATTTAATCAATTATTTAATAAATCATTTAATATCAATTCAGCCTTCAAACCACTACTGACCAGTTAAAGGAAAACCAAGACAATATTTCTTCTAAACAAGTGTCCTAGAAAATCATTAACTATGGCACAGGCATTCGGGAGTATATAGTCACCCTCAGTATCTGCAGGGAATCAGTTCTAGGACCCCTGAGGATACCAAAGTCCACATGTACTTAAGTCCCTGGTGTAAAATGGCAGAGTACACGAAGGGGTGGCTGGATATACACCTGTGGGGGCTCAGTCAATCTGAACAAGCACTACAGTGAGGGTGTTCATCACACTTCTAAGGAAACTTTAACTAGGGCACTTTCTTCTCCTTCTGTCAGATTATGCTGGTTCTTTGCTCATAGTAATGGGGAAAAAAATCCATAAAATAATATTTTGGGTGACTTGCTCCCAACAGCCTTGATCTGTATATAGTTGGGAATTTGGCTGGTTGGTTGTTGATTGGTTGATCAGGCAGAATGGTTTATTAAATACAAAAATAGAAAATGATTTATTAAATTCAGAAAAAAATATGAAGTTTACAAAGAAAAAGTGGTAAAGGGAGCATCTAATTTAAAAAAAACCTAGGTTGACAGAGTTCTTATAATATACAAAAAAGTATGATCACAGTCCAGGAACAAATACAGCTGTTACTTTATTGAAACAGATTTCTAAAGAACATGTTAGGAAATCAAGTCCACTAGAACACCTCTTTCATAGTGATAAGAAGTATGTCATGTCTGTTGATGGCAAACCCACCCTATACCTTGGTTTAAGACTTTAGGTATTCTTCAAAAATGAATTCCTGCCACCTGCATGTACATTGTATTTATAAAGATCATATGTGTAGTTTCCTGGGAAGAAACTAAGAACTATGCAAGGTAGACTTGGTTTGGTGAGTGAGCTGTTGTGTCCGATATGACAGGAAAACCTGAGATCACAGAGGGGCTCTCATTTTTCCAGTGGTTTCCTGAGTCGTCAGTGCAAATTCTCAGCACATGTTTACCTTATGAACTGAAATGAAGATTAATTTATTCTAGACTACAAAGCTGCTTTGGAATGATGAAGTACAGGTATACTTTAGAGATTTTTTTTTTTTTTTGAAAAAACAAAATGTTCACTGCGTCAGGAGGAAGGTGTGAGACTTGTGGGCAGGCCACCCTCAAAGAACAGACTGCACACCCCACAGGAGTTTAGAAGAAAGCTGTGAGGACCTGGGCGGTGGGGCTCGGCCAGCCACACACCCCGGCTGCAGAGACAGCTGTGATTGTTGGCGAGCAGAACATGACTGTCATAGGACGCCGAGGTGGACAGGATCTGCTGGTGAGACAGTCACCTCTAACTGCTACGCTAACACTTGCATTCCTGTTCCCACAAATCTCCCCTTGACTCTCTGAACAACCACAGCTGCAAACTTCATCACAGCTCAGACGTCTCAGCACTGAGGTCAGCTTTCTGTGGTCATCACAGCGTGCGCTTTTGGTGTCTGACTGATTTTGTTGGCACTGTGCTTGGACCTGTCCTTGTAAACGTAGAGACAGACGTGTGGCTTCGTTGGTAACGTCCAAGCTCAGGACGCCGCGTCGTGACACCTGTAAGAAAACGTGATGATTGGACTCACTGCGTCCAGCACGTGAAGTAAAACGTCTGCCTCTTGAGACGCCTCCTGATGATGCCACTTAACAGATTCTAAATGTGCTGACTGTCCCTGTGTACATACGTGTGTTACAATAAAACTGAACTGTGCCGAAGGTGGTTTTTCTCATTAAAAACATTGTGCATTCTTTTTAAGCGTTCTCCATTGAGATCTCCCCCCACCCCCACCTTTGGTATTAAATTAAGCCTTCTGTTTCTGTTTGGCTATTCATTTCCCTGGAAAACCAGCTTCCAGAAAGGTGAACCTGTCCACGGAGGAGGCCAGAGCACACGAGGAGTCCTCCCGGACTGTGGAAGTGACAACCAAACTCTCCGGCCAAGACTCCACGGCGCCCTCTGTGGCTTGGGCAAGGGAACTGCATGCGTCTTGCTTTTATCTCCACCCTAAATTGCTCCTAAATTGACTGTTAATTGTACCAAATTATATCTCCTCAGATTTGATGACATGGGTTGGCTGCCCTGCAGTGGGGGGCTGGGTTGAGATCATTAAATCCATTTCACTTAATATTCCGTTTGGCATTGAATTTGAATCCCTGAGGTAAAGGGCGTAATTGGTTTTCAGGAAAAAGCAAGAGAAACAAAAAAATAGGTCCTCATTGCTCACAGAGGGTTAGATGTGTCAGTAGTGACTGTAGCTCTTTTCTGATTTTCAGATAAGAATTTGAGTCAATCATCATGTAACAATACAGTTTTCTTTAAGAAACAGACGAGCTTTAAAGGAGTTGACTCTACCATCACTGGCCCTATTCAGATGCTCAGTGTCCATCCCAGGAAGCATTTGAATTTCTGGCCGATGTCTTGAATGTTTGCTTATAGGGAAAACGGGCAGTAACAGTCCTGCGTGATTGGTGATCACATAAACTGATCAGATGTGGAAAGGGCATGACATTAATAGGAAGGTAAAGCCGAGCAGTGCTGGGTGAACTTTCACCTTTCACCCCTTTCGGCTGACTGACAGAGCTGAGTGTTGAAGAAAATCAATACTTTGGAGCCAGGAGGGGAATATTTCCAGCCTCTAACTAGAGAATGTATTTTGACAAGGCCAAGATAATCCAAGCTGCACAGGAGAAGGAGAAAAGAAGACTCATTTTTAAAGCTTGACACTTCAAGGTGTTTTTGTACAATGGTTTAGAGATCGTCAATACATACAAATACCAAAGGTCGAAAAGAAAAGCTAGAAGAATTTCAAAAATTAGATGTTCAGAGCTTTGCCATTTACAAACTAAAAAAAAAAAAAAAGACTACAGAGAGGTTTGTGCTTGGAACCATTTACATGAACAGAGCTCACAACTGTGTGCTTTAAGTCCACCTTTAACCAAATCTTAAATTTATAGAGGCAGCACTGTGAAATATGGAATGCCTAAAAAGTGAGTTAGATTTCTGGGTTTTGTACATTTTTTCTTGGATGAGGATTGTTCTTTGAGTGGTTACATTGTCCTTTAAGATGT
Organism: Raphicerus campestris; assembly: GCA_006410735.1. Lineage (NCBI taxonomy): Eukaryota > Metazoa > Chordata > Mammalia > Artiodactyla > Bovidae > Raphicerus > Raphicerus campestris. The sequence continues at coordinate 793,066 of SJYW01038126.1, forward strand.
GTTAACACATCGTTAACATCTCAGAATCTCGCTTTTTAAATCCCTACTGCGGACTTGTGTGGTGGTCCAGTGGCTAAGAATTCTCCATGCAGTGCATGGAACGTGATTTTGATTCCTGGTGGGGGACTAAGATCCTGCAAGCCAAAAAAAAATTTTTAACGCTTCTAATTCCAGATTCCTGTTGCTCCTGCCCTGCACACATGTAAATCTTATTCCCTCCTTTACATCTTAGCCCCACCTTCACATTTGGCTCAATTATTTACATGAGAAAAGAGCACCTTTGGAACTTCAGTTGTTTGCAGTTTTCCAAATCCCTTTTAAGCAAATTATTTTTACAAGTAGTCTAGTTAATGCTCTTCTAAGCAAGAGGCTTGTGCATCTCTAGGAAGAAGGTAAGCAATTCACTCCCTTCTTACTAGCAAGATTAGATCCATTTGTTCTGTGGACAGGTACGTCCATCAAATGGATATAGATTTGTTTCTTTCCTATAGATAAGAAAGAAGTCGAATTGTGCCCTACCTTCCAGCCAAATGCAGAAAGACAAAGGAATCCTGAATACATGAAGCAGCTAAAGTAACAGTCTGGTTCCTCAAGGACAAGCAACGCTAGGCAGTTGTAAACATATGCTGATTGTATAAATGATTAAAATAACAGTGAAAATATACCTTTAACTTGTATACCTTATTTCCCACTAAAAAAAAAAAATCTTTCAGGTGGCACTAATGGTAAAGAATCTTCCTACCAGTGCAAGAGACATTAGAGATATGGGTTATACCCCTGGGTCTGGGGAAGATCCCCTGGAGGAGGGCATGGCAACCCACTCCAGTATTCTTGCCTGGGAAATCCTATGGAGAGAGGATCCTGGTGGAGTTAGCCATGACTGAAGCGACTTAGAGCACACACACACTATTCTGAATAAATCTGGCTGGAAATTTTTGTTCTCTTTGTTTCAAAAGGAGAACACAGCCAGCCAAGACTCCTCAGTATTCTGAGATTTCCCAGAGAAGGCCAGGAATCCAACTTGCGCCTGATTTGCATGTGTGTGCTCCGTCACTAAGCCTCACCCAACTCTCTTCGACCCCATGGACTGTAGCCCACCAGGCTCCTCTCTCTATGGGACTTCCCAGACAAGAATACTGGAGCAGGTTGCCATTTCTTCTTCCAAGGGATCTTCCCAACCCAGGGATCAAACTCAGTCTCCTGTGTCTCCTGAATTGGCATGCAGATTCTTTACCACTGAGCCAGCTGGAATTTGCAGTAAGTATCATGTAAATATGTATTGCATTTGTTAAATCCATAAGAGTATGCCTGTAAACTGCTTATAAGAACAGCACGTAAGCACCCAAGAAACGTGAGCTAATACTTTGAGTAGACATTTAGAAGTCCTTATGAAGCATGGATAAGTAAGATTGTAAGTTGCGTGCATTCTTTGGAAAATGCTGTTGGGTTTTCGTGTTCTATTTTATCTCTGCATGGACTCCAGTAATACGTCTGAACATCTTTCCCGAAGGGGAGTGTCTGTGGCTCCTGCTTTGTTTATCAGGCTGCTTACCGTGTCGCCGTGTTGCCATCTTGCTCCTCAGCAAGACTTGCAGACACTTGAGCAAACACCAAAAATCTATCCAGTGAGTGGATGGGACTGGTTGATTACGGCTGTTGAAGTTATGACTGATTCCTGAAAAAAGTAGTCGTTTGCCACATTAAATTTAGGGTGTATCTTAGCATCAAGGATGACTTCGAGTTACTTATATGAGCAGCTTTGAAATATGCATCATCAAGATTGAACAAGATTCTGGATAAAGTATTGAGTAGATTTCACGAAATCACTGAAACAGGAAGCTGAAGGTGTAGATTCCCTTGCCAGTATCTTTTTTTT
>SJYW01038126.1:794992-808334 GCA_006410735.1 Raphicerus campestris
GATTCACTTCCGAGTGAGGCTCTGATTGTAAAAGATTCACTTCCGAGCAAGCCTCAGACAAAAGGATTCACTTCCAAGGGAGACTCTGATAGTAAAAGATTCACTTCCGAGGGAGGCTCAGACAGGAAAGGATTCACTTCCGAGCAAGCCTCACACAGGAAAGGATTGACTTCCGAGTTCATGTAGTTGATGGCAGGATGCAGTCCCTTCTGGTTGTAGACTGAGGGTCTCACCTTCTTGCTAGTTTGCTGGAGCCTACCCTCAGCTCACACAGGCTTCTCACGGGCCATTGCCATGTGGAGTTTCCCAACACAACCACATCCCACAGAAGGTGGCTGTATAGCTGGGTCTGGAAGGATGAATAGGAGTTGCCTAGAGTAGAACTTTTCGGGCAGATGGAATCTGTCATCAGTCCTGGGGACTGAACCTTGATAGAGTTAAGCCAGTAACACTAATTCAGTTCCTGGTGGTGCTTAGGAAAGGCCCTTACTGCCATTCTGGGCCAGTGAGATGTGAGTGGGCAGTTTGGGAGGGGAGTCCTTTGGGAAAAGGTTTTCTTCCCTGATGAGAAGACATTCAAGTAGAAATTACTATCTGTGGACATAGCTGGGTGACTATGTGACTTCAAAGAGCCGTACAAGCCATCTTGGGCCCACCTTGGTACTGACCTAAGGCCCAAGGCGACCTACCGGAAACTGCAGAGCAGAGAGGTGGAGAACACGGGAGCCTTTGGCGACACCCTTGGGTTTCTAGAGCAGCCAGCCCTCCAGTTGCCCACCTCCAACTTCCTGCTAGATGATGAAATCAGTTTCCCATGGGTTAAGTCATTTGCACCCAAAGCTTGGAAACAGCTGGTATGTTGTCCAGTGAGCTGGCAGGAAGCAGTGCCAGGCTCCGGAGGCCACAGAGAGTCGAACATGACTGAGTGACTGAAAGACAGGAGGTGAGGCCCGCAGGCAGATCTTCGTGGCCAAGGCCACAGGAGGATTTGGCTTTCTTCTATGAGATCCGGGGAGAACGCAGCGATTTCAGTCCTGTTTCTTTGCTGATCCTGGGCGAAGGATAGATAAGAAAATGAAGAGCGTTGTTGCAGAAAGACCAGGTAGGAGACAGCTGCGACTCTAACCAAGAGTCTGAGAACCGCAACTATAGAAGGCGCTCTGGGGTTTAGTTGCGCAGTCATGTCTGACTCTTGACCCAGGGACTGTAGCCCACCAAGCTGCTCTGTCCATGGGATTCTCCAGGCAAGAATACTGGAGTGGGTAGCCATTTCCTTCTCCAAGGGATCTTCCTGACCCAGGGATCAAGCCCATGTCTCCTGCATTGCAGGCAGATTCTTTACCGCTGAGCCACCAGGGAAGTCCAACTACAGGAAATATTTTATGTATTGTTTCAATCTTTACAGAACTCCTCCTATTCCAATTCATATAATTTGCATAGTCTGTTGTTTAGCCGCTAAGACATGTCCAACTCTTTGCGACCCCATGGACTGTAACCCACCAGGCTCCTCTGCCCACAGCATTTCCCAGGCAAGAATACTGGAGTGGGTTGCCATTTCCAGGGGATCTTTCCAACTCAGGGATCGAACCCGTGTCTCCTGGATCTCCTGTACTGCAGGTGGGTTCTTTACTGCTGAGCCACCAGGGAAGCAGTGAACACCATAAGAAAGAGCTAAGGGACTTACAAAGCCAAACTTAGGGGATTTATTGAGCTTAAATGTCACTTTTCCCCAGTGGGAGGGACAGGTATCTAACTGTGTCTGCTGGCCCGGACAACTCACCATTCCTGGAAAATACCACCCACATCCAGGCCTCAATGCCTTTATTCCTAAGTTCTCTCTCCTGTGGGAGTAAATTGCCACTCACATAATCCGACATAATAACATTGCTAATATGGGGAAATCGGATTCAATTTACACCATTTCGACTTACAGTACCTCGATCAGGAGCATTGCCCGCAGAAGTGAGAGCCACCTGTACAAACTGTTTCCCCGTGACCCCCCAAATCCCACCATAACCCACTGCCACCCTCTGAGGGGAGTGGTACTCAGAATTGCTTCCAAATTGATTAAAACCTTGGCCAAAGAATGCAAAGCTGCAGTTTCACATTGGATCTGTTTTCTTGAAGAAAAGGCAACGCTTCATTGCCTGGCTCCGAAATGCGCTTAAAACAATGCTTGTGTTTCCCTTCCAAGCACGGATATTTCGTGCTTTTTGTAAAATACAGAATTCAGTAATGAAGGGGAGCAGGTATAAAGAGGGTGCAGCTACATTCTTCACACTGAAAACCTGCATAGAATGGTTTTCTTGCTGGATGGCAGCTTTCATAGATGCGGTTTCACGTGGGGCAGCACCTTGAATTAAGCTGGATCGGCCCTGCTTGATGAAGGGGAGAGGGGCTCTGGCAGGTTGTCACGCATCCCCAGGATCCCGTGACACACTCGGTTCTCAGTGAGTTCTTCTGAGTACTAAGAGAAAAGAAGGAAGGAATGGACAGCTCATTTTGCGGAACTGGTGCTCCGGCAGAGAATGGCTGCTTTCTACAGATGAGCATTGGCAATAGACTTGATGACGGGGCGTGCTGAACCCCAGGGGAGAGAAATGTAGCCCTCCCCAAAGAGAGTCCCAGCCTTTCCACAAGTAGACCTGTATTACCAAAAGATCGTATCGACTTATTTTCATGATATTTTGAATTTCGTTAATGAAAATACGTGTAGAAATTTGTTTGCTCTTGTTATAGAAGGAGAAAATTCTCCATTTTGCCTCTTGACCCACCAAGCCTAACGTATTTACTCTCTGATCCTTTACACTGTAAAGGAAAAGGTGTAAAGTTTACAGGACAAGGTGGCTGACCCCTGGGATAGAGATCCCACTCCAAACGTAGACCAGCCTCCAGCAGCGTCAGCATCCTTCCAGGGGGTGGGGGGTCATGTTAGAGATCCAGAGTCTCCGGGGCCCCCCAGACCTCCCGGGTCAGAATCTGCATTTTGACAAGTTCCTCAGGGGACTTCTCATATTTGAGAAGCCCCACGCTGGAGTCCTGTAGGAATCTCACTGGAGTTGCTGATGGTTTCATTATGTTAAAGGCTTGGAGTGAGGGGGGCTGGGAGTGGGCCCCACCGCCCAGGGTGCCCCAGGGTGGAGGCCAGGCCTCTCATCAAGGGTGCCGCTCCTCCAGGAAATGTCCCAATGCCGGGCAGCAAGCCTGGCAGGCAGGAGGCCTGGAGCCCAGACCCTGAGCCTGAAAGGCAGCCCTATACCCTCGCTGGGGCCTCAGTTTTCCCTTCTGCATCATGAAGGGGTTTGGAGCGCTGACGTCAGGAATCCCGCGTGGTTACACCCTCACTGGGGCCTCAGCTTTCCCTTCTGCATCATGGAGGGTGTGGAATGCTGACGTCAGGAATCCCGCGTGGTTTCATCGTAGGCCTTGGTTTTGTTTCTGGCTCTTGTTTCTCTTTGGGAAGGTTGACAGCGCATCACCTTCCACAAACCCGGTAGGTGATGGGAAAGACAGAACAAGAAGTAAAGCAGCCTCAAGGGGCGGGTGGTGCAGTGAGACGCTGGGCTCGCGATGTTTCATTCCACATAGAACAGTTTCTGTAAGGTTATTCTTTCCAGTTATGGTTTTCTCCTCATAATAGAAGAAAGTGCTGAGGAGTCAGATTTAACGACACCCTGTACCGCAGGGCCCTGGGTGACTTGATGGCTTTCTGATCAACCCCATCCAATCAGAATGCTGGGACAGTAATGGGTTCACTAGTCATCTCAGTCACCTTCTTGGTACCCGGCATTTATGAGGCAGCAGGGATGTGACTGTGAAACAAATTAGACCCAGTTCCTGCCCTCACAGGGCTCCCATCCCAGTGGGAGAGACAGATGCTGAGTAGTGCTGGATTTCTGCGTGTGCTCGGTTATATCTGACTCTTTGTGAACCCACGGACTGTAGCCCACCAAGTCCTGTCCACGGAATTCTCCAGGCAAGAAATACTGGAGTGGGTTGCCACTTCCTACTCCAGGGGATCTTCCCATCCCAGGGATGGAAACTTGGTCTCCAGCATCTCCTGCACTGGCAGGCAGATTCTTTAGTGCTGAACCAGTGGGAAAGCCCCATATTTAGTAGTAGTTATAAGCAAAAAGAGAAAAAGTGGATGAACATTCCAGGCTAAGAAGAAGCAGGTGCAAGGAGGGAGCCTGGCCTTTTTGAGAAACCAGGATGGCTGAGAATGGAGTGTGTGTGGGGTGGGGGCGGGAATCAGGAGAGGAAGACAAGGCTTGGGGCAGTTTGACAGAAGGGTCAGGTCACGTGGGGCCTCCTGGGCTTGCTGGAGGCTCAAATTCTTGGAGCCTTCAAGGATTGCTGTGGACAGGGTGTTCAGCAGAAGGACATGACTGGAAAGGCAGGAAAGAGGCCATCGACTGTCCCATGAGATTCAGTTCAGTTCAGCTCAGTTGCTCAGTCGTGTCCAACCCTTTGTAACACCATGGACTGCAGCACGCCAGGCCTCCCTGTCCATCACCAACCCCCAGAGTTTACTCAGACTCATGTCCATTGAGTCAGTGATGCCATCCAAACATCCATCCTCTGTCCCATCCCCTTCTCCCACCTTCAGTCTTTCCCAGTATCAGGGTCTTTTCTAACGAGTCAGTTCTTTGCATCAGGTGGCCAAAGTATTGGAGTTTCAGCTTCAGCATCAGTCCTTCCAATGAAAATTCAGGACTGATTTCCTTTAGGACACATGAGATTGGAGAGGAGTAATCTTTAATCATTACATGACTCTGGCACTTTTGAAGAGTGCAGGCTAGTTAGTTTATAGACTGTTTCAAATTTGGATTTGTCTGATGTTTCCCCACGCCTCGATTTGATGACACAAAACCGTGGCAGTGATGTTCGTCCTTCTCGGTGCGTGGTGTCAGGGGGCACACTCATGGTGATGTCCACTCGTCCACTCCCTGCTTGAGGGACTCTCTGCAATAAACTGTGGGACTATTACTTCCTCCTTTTCGTTAACAAGGGTCTTGTGGGGAGACACTTTGAGATTGTGCAGACACCCTGTGTCCTTCTTGAGGTCCTAGGGGAGGGTCTCTTCCTGCCTCTTGCCAGCTTTTAGGGGCTGCCCGCGTTCCTTGGCTCATGACCCACTTCCTCCACCTTCTGAGCTGGTGACGCGGCATCTTTTCTCTCTGACTCTGCTCTCCTGCTCTTCCACTGTCACATCACTTTTTTGGATACGTGACCCTTTTATCTCCCTGCTCTAAGGATTCTTGTGGTTATATCCAGCCCACTGGGATAGCCCAAGATAAACTTGCCATCTCAAGATCCTTAAATTAGTCACATCTGCAAAGTCCCTTCAACTGTGTAAGGTAATGAATTCACAGATTTCAGAGATTAGGATTTGACCACCTTTGAACGTGCTTAGTCGCTAAGTTGTGTCCGACTCTTTGCAATCCCAGGGACTGTAGCCCTCCCGTCTCCTCTGTCCATGGAATGTTCCAGGCAAGGATACTGGAGTGGGTTACCATTTCCTTCTCCAGAAGATGTTTCCGACCCAGGGATCGAAGCTGCACCTCCTGTGGCTCCTACATTGCAGGCAGATTCTTTGCCACTAAGCATCATCTGGGAAGCCGCTTGGACACCTTTGGGAGTTCACTATTCAGTCTGCCACACCTATCAGCACTACCATGGGCAGCTACACTGCTTAGGATGAAGCTTTGCTACTCTTAACAGAGGATTAAAGCCCAGAGCGGCTTACACATAAGAGAACTATTTAATTCCCTCCCACAGATAAGTCCAGGCATGCAACTTAGGGCTCGGATGGTGCCTCCGTAGTGCAAGGGACCCGGGCTCCTTCTGTCACGCTGCTCTGTTGCCCTCACCACAGGGCTTGTGTCTCATGGTCGGAGATGGCTGCTGCAGCACCTGCCATCAAGTCTGAGTTCCAGACAGCAGGAAAGAGAAAGAAGACGGGAAGAAGCACTTTTTCTTCCTTTAAAGAAAAAACCCTTATTTGGCACACGTCAAATTCATTCACGTCCTGGTAGTCACAAGGCTGTGCAAGGACCTCTGGGAAGGTTTAGTTGGAGCCATGTGTCCAGGTGAAATATTACTGAGAAATAAGAAGAGTAGTAGTCTTGCCAAGAGAGGAAAGAGGGCTCAGCGACGCCTTTTGACTGACTTGATGGCCAGGAGAGCACAGACAAGGGGGAGGGGGGGGAGGTGCGTGCTGTGAGTTTCATTCCTTTGGCCGGAAAGCTCAAGGTTGATGCTGAGTCTTACAGGCAGGACCAGTGATCGAGGCCCCTGCAGGGAGCATGCGGCAGCCATGCTGGTGCCGGTGCCGCGTGCAGAGTGGCCAAGTGGGAGGCACGAGCAGCCTAGAAACAGCGGGCCTGGACCTGCCCTGGCCTCTTCCTCTCACTGCTCTGTGGGTCTCAGTTTCTCCATAAAGCAAGGGGGAATCACAAAATGGACCTAGGGACTGCTGGTCGAGTCATGAAACAACCTAACCCAGGGCTGGCACACAGCAGTGCTCAGACAGCATAGCTGGTTGTGATGTCCACACGCTCCTCTGTGGCTCCGTGCTGTTAGCAGCCACATCTCAGCTCCTAGAGACAGATACCCATGATGGGGCCCTTTAAGCGGAAGGCCTTTGAGAAATGCTCTGATGATTTGGTTCTAGCTGTTATCCAGCTATAATTTTTGTGTTTGGAAATTTGTTAAGAATTCATTTTGATGAATCCCGAATGCAGGCACCATGAAAAACAATTAGCATTAATAGTGTAAAGGAAGGAGATCAATAAATAGATTCATTTTTAAACTGTAATAATTTATTTGCTTCCTGACTTTTGGGAAATACTGCATCTTCGGGTGACACGTCGACCGTTAAATAGCCCAACCGCAGTGATTTATGGAAGGAGGCTGATCTGCAGTGCACAGACCCACAGACCCTGCGCCCAGGGTTGGCAGCACCCGTGAGCAGCCGGCAACCACGGGAAAGGAAGGGGGAGGCCTCCCTTTTTAGGAGCTGCTGTAACTGGACAAAGTGTCCATCAGGCGTCTCTCATCCTTACATGCTTCCTGAATGCAACACAGCAGATGGGAAAAATTATAGAGACGGGCACACCAAAGGCAGGGAGAGAAAATCTGGCTTCCGTCAGTGAGCGAGGGAGGGAGAGAGGGGTATTTGAAGATGCATGGCGAGGCTCTGAAACACAATGTGCCGCTGCAGCATCGGCCCTGGAGCAGGGAGGCACGGGAAGGAATGTCAGGGTGCTGAAACCGGAGGTGGTTCTAGGCTGAGCAGGAGGGAAGGGGCAGAGGAAGCAGGGTCCCTCAGCATGGGAAAGGGCGACATCATCACTCATCACGGCTGCTCCATCCTTTCTCATGATCACAAGGGGACCACAGAGACGTCTCACTCCTGCTAAGACGCTAGAGCAGCTCCCAGAGCCGCAGGAGGCAAAGGTTTGCTTAGCATAAAAGGGTAACGGAGTTGAAAGCAAAACCACAGCCCTGCTATTTTGTAGCTTCCTATGGGATGTCATGGGGCTTCCCAGGTGGTTCAGTGGTCAAGAATCCACACACCAACGCAAGAGACGCGGGTTTGATCTCTGGGTCGGGAAGGTCCCCTTGGAGAAGGAAACAGCAGCAACCCACCCTAGAGTTCTTGCCTGGGAACTCGTATGGACAGAGGAGCCTGGCGGGCTACAGTCCATGGGGTTGCAGTCAGACACGACTTAGGGACTAAACAACAGCAGGACGTCATGGGGGCAGTGGCGGGTAGAGAAGCATGTGGGTTCCGCCGGGGGAGGGGACAGTCGGGCTTGGGAGTAGGGACAGCTTGGTGGCCCCGCCCTTGAGGCCCAAAGGCTGCCCGCCAGGCTCCTGGGTGAGCGGGCAGAAGGGCTGAGAGCTGTCCGGTTTGGCAGGTGGGTGCAGATGGCCAGGCCCGTGGGGGGACCGGCACAGATTACATTTTAAGGTGATAGTCACCTTTGACCTTTGGGACCTCTGGGGCCACTGGTCATCCATCTTAGAGCCGCTGACCAGCAAGCTCTGGGCTATTTTTATGGCCAGCAAACATTGCACATTGATTGAATTGATTGAAATCTGCATCTGGTTCACGGAGGAAGCACAGTGCCTCAGCCTGAACNAAGAAAATGACGCTTTCCCTAGAGGTGCCATCCCCAGGCAGCAAGAGTGACGGATGGAAAAGCTACATGGGATGATATGATGCTGGGTAAGCCACTTTTTCAGACACACCGCTGGCGGGCTGAGTAAGCCCAGTTCCGCAGGAGGTTGGACCAGATGTAGAGATTATACTTAAGAATGTTGTTTAGTCGCTAAGTTGTGTCTGACTCTTTGTGATTCTGTGGACCATAGCCTGCCAGCTTCCTCTGTCCGTGAGATTTTCCAGGCGGCAATACTGGAGTGGGTTGCCATTTCTTTCTCCAGGGGATCTTCCCAACCCATGGATCTGAACCCCTGTCTCCTGCATTGGCAGGTGAATTCTTTACCCCAGAACCACCCGGAAGCCCACACTCAAGCATAGACCACCTGAAAAAGGAAAGGAGGGAGAATCTTCATGCCCCTTGGCTGAAGTTGGTTCCATGAGGAGTTAATTCTCCGGCCCCGCTGGGTTATGTTATCTGGTCCTCCAGGCAACTGCACCTTTGTTCTGACTCCACAAACATCAGAAATATCTGGACACGAGGGTACAGGGCTGGCTGGCCTCAGGTGTGGNGGGTTATGTTATCTGGTCCTCCAGGCAACTGCACCTTTGTTCTGACTCCACAAACATCAGAAATATCTGGACACGAGGGTACAGGGCTGGCTGGCCTCAGGTGTGGCACACAACACCCTGCAGAGTCAGGTGGACGACGGCGCTGACGATCTGGGTCTGGGAGTCTGGCACAGCCAGAGAATCTGCGGAGGTGGACACGCTGAGTCGGATACAGCAGGGTGATTGCATTCCTGGCAGAGCCGGTGCATCTCAAAAACCGTTTAGTGTTCGAGTTTTTTCTTTTCCCTTAAAGAGTCACGTTTCAGGCTCAGATTATTTGAACGGCTGGTGGAATGTTTGAGAATTAATGTAGAGCACAGGACGAGTGTGTGTGGCTGAGACTGGTAGATTACAGGGAAGTGACAGTTGCTATTTGTAAGCTCCAGGCATCGTTCTGGGGGCTTGGTCCAGATGAGTTCACCGGATGTGCGTGATAACCTTAGGGAATCGGGACAGTTGTTGATGGGGAAACTGAGGGGATATTCTCAGCTCCAAAAGTCCCAGCCTCATCAACTAAGCACCAATCACATCCCCCACCAGTCACGTGCCAATCAAAGCGTCCCCTAGGTCAGCCCCTATCCACCCCACCATGGGGGCAGCAGGCTGTTGATCAGGTCCCCACTCTGGGCCCAGGTTTGCTGATCTCGGGCAGGATCAGGGCTGAGGTGTGGTGAGAGGTGCCCTGGGCCAAAGGCTGGCTGAAGGAAGAAGAGTCTGGACCGTGTGCAGAGTCCACTTCAATGCCCTTCTAGACAGCAAGGAAGGCTGGCCCTCTGGCCAGAGTTGTTTCCGAAGATTTTCAGGAGTTATCATTCCTGTCGCCTAGATTCTAGTGGGGCACCAGAAAAAAAATTTTTTTTTAAATAGAGAAACCCAAACCCCAAGCAAACCAAACTTCTGTGTCTGTTTGACAGCTCAAGCATTGCTATTTGTGGCCAAAAGCCAGCTGGGGGTCTCCAGGCCCACGAAACCGCTGGTGGGCCAGTCGGAAGCCATCTGAATCTCTGTTCCCAGGGCAGCTTTGAAACGCAGCTGCCGCCAGAAATGCCTGGTGATCGTGGCCTCCCAGAGCCTTGAGGGGTGGTTTCTCCCCACAGAGCTTCTGACAAGCATCTGCACTGGGAACTCTAGTCCCCAGCCTCCTGGCGGGTGGTCTCAGATCTGCCAAGCTGCCAGGTGTGAGGTGCCCAGGGCAGTGGGGATGAGGAGAGGAGGGGAGGCTGGTGGCGTCCGCCTGTATTCTGGAGGCAAAGCTGTCTCCTGTTTTCTCTGCCAGCCGAGGTGACATCTGAGACTGTCAGCCTCTCACTCACTCCTGGGATAAGTAAAACAGTAATAATAATAATAATAATAATGGTTCAGCCTCACCTGGCACCTACTATGTCCCCGATACTGTTCTCAGCACTTTATGGATGTTAACCTGGCAACAACCCTGTGAGGTTATGTGGATTCATAAACAGCCCCCATTTTACAGATGGGGAAACTAAGGCACGATGAGTTTAAGTGATCTGTCCAGGGTCATGCCATCCATTGGCTACCAGGCTTCCCTGGTAGCTCAGATGGATGGTAAAGGATCTGCCAATAATGCAGGAGACCCAGATTCAAATCCCCGGGTCAGGACGATCCCCTGGAGAAGAGAGTGACAATTCACTCCAGTAGTCTTGCCGGGAGAAGTCCATGGACAGGGAAGCCTGGCGGGGGGGACACAGCTAAATGACTAACACTTTCCCTTTCATGCCGTTCAGGAAATGGCTCACAAACGTGCTCACCGCCCTTGGTGCCCCCCTCTCCCCCACTCTGCTGCAAGCCAGAGCAGCACACAGCCCCCGGGCTCTGCTCTGAGGCAGGGACAAAGGGCTTCAGCAGCCCAGGATCGGCGCAGCTCTCCTGCTGGGACGCGGTCCCCAGGCTGCCTCTTCGTGGTGCGCTCTCTCTCTCTCCTGCTCAAGCCAGCCTGGGTCTCTGTCTCAGGGGATTCCACAGGAGGCCTGCAGCCTGCTTCCCGTCATCACCTCGCTCCCCAGGCTGACTCAGCCTCCTGCTCTGCTCCTCTCAGCCTCCGGCTTCCTCCCCCTCTCCTCCCTGGCCCTTCACCCTTCACCTCTCACCCCTGGAGCCTACTCTTCTTCATCCCCTGGGCTCCACCCACAATCCATCCCCCCCTCCCCGACCCTCTGCAATCCTGGCCCCTGGAATAACAGACCTCCTGCCAGCAATGTCCTGGGCCCTGGATGTTCAGGGTCAAAGATGAGATGGTTGACATAGCTTAAAAAAAAAAAAAAAGCCAGTTTGGTTCTCTTACTAGAACAGGCAGCCATTTCATTTCATGCTAACCTATGATGGTGTCCATACTCTAGGAAGAAAGCAAAAAAAGAAGAAAAAAACAAAACCAGTGTAAAGACAGTTTTCTGTTTGGAATCAGATAGATCCCTGTTTCTTTGCACTGGAAATTCTGGAATTTCAGCCCTGGCTGCCGGGCCCTGGGGGCCCCTTTCCTCTGACAGGGCCCTGGGGGTCCCGGGGTTTCAAGGGCGCCTCCCCAGCGCCGCTCACGCCCAGGCAGAGCTGCGCGCCGGCGCAGGTGGGGTCCACCCGGAGCGGCTCCCAGACCCCCGGGTGCTCCAAGGGCCGCTGCCAGGAGCGGGCGCCCAGCGGCCCCTGTCCGCCGCCGCCGACGCGCGTTCTCCCGGGGGCACAGCGGGCCCCTGCCGCGGGGCCTCTGCCCGGGGAGCCAGGGATTACGGCGGGCGGGGCCTGAGCGGCAGATGGTAGCGCTTAGCGCCCAACTGCTCTCCGGCGCTTTGAACATCTTGAAAAGATTTCTTTAGAAGTTAAACTTGGCTTGGGAGCGACAATATGGCTCAGCCTGTGGCTTTGAAAAGGCCTCGGGGTGGGGTGGTGGCGAGGGGAGGCTGTTTCATGCCCCCCCCCGCCCCCGCCTCTCTCGGGCCCTTGTCTGCAGAGCCCCGTTTTTTCCCGCGTGTCCTGTGTCCACAGTGGCCCCTGAGTTTCGCCTCCATTGTCTGGGAGTCGTGTCTGCCGGGTCGCCTGTGCCCGCCTCCCCGGAAAGGCCAGGCAGGTTTCTTGGGCCATCCTCCAGGGCACATTTGGATGCCTGGGGCAGCTGGGCAGATTCCTGTCCTCGGGGTACCCNTGTCCTGTGTCCACAGTGGCCCCTGAGTTTCGCCTCCATTGTCTGGGAGTCGTGTCTGCCCGGTCGCCTGTGCCCGCCTCCCCGGAAAGGCCAGGCAGGTCTCTTGGGCCATCCTCCAGGGCACATTTGGATGCCTGGGGCAGCTGGGCAGATTCCTGTCCTCGGGGTACCCCACACAGCCAGTGTTTAGCTGATGCCCTGAGTTCAGCCCAGGCAGGGCTTGCAGAGCATCCAAACAGGGCTTTGGGTCCCAAATCTTTTGGCACCAGCCAGGACCAATTTGCAGCTTCTTGAATCCTGGAGCTCATGGCTAATTGCAGCGGAATAATACCCTCCAAATCCCCATCCTAGGCTTGTCCTATTTAACGAATCCTTTGAGGGACAAAGAGTTTGATCATCTCTAGGCTCAGATAATACCTCTCCTCCCCGCCCCACAGTTTTCCTGTCCTCAATTTGGTCCCTCTGAACTCTTTCTGGAAAGAGCCAAGCTTCTCCCCAAGGAAGTCACCCAGGAGCATCTTCGGGGCAGGGAGAAAGGACTTTAAACTGGCAGAAAAGAAACGTGATTCCCGGCTGGCCCGGCCATTGCCGCTCACAGCAGCTTCCGCAGCTAGAAGCAGGCTCCATTGACCATTCATGAGATGTCAGGTGGGCTACAGATGGGAACACGGTGTTATTGATTTTTACTAGCCTGCTAAAATTGAAAGGGGGAAAAAAAAAAACCCTCCTTAAAAGCTCCCGGTTAAGCTTTGTTTCCTAAATGATGATTCCAGGGCTCCGACTTTGTCAAAGGCAAATTTAAAATATCAGGGCTGTTGGAGATATAATGAAATGAAATCTTCTTACAGCCCATAACTTCAGAGAGGAGGGGATCTCTGCTCAGGCTCCGGGGGTGGGGGCGAGGGAGGAGAGAGAAGGGAGGCCAAATCCCAAGGAACAAAACCAGGAGCCCCTCCCTTCCTCCTCGGCAGCCACTTTGATAAGATAGGAGGTGAATCTAAAGCGATGAATTCCAGCCACTCTAAACTGACACCAGTTCCCTGGTGGAGCGATGACAGAGGACAGGGTCCAGGCGCCGCATGCGCCCCGTCGAGGCCACTGACTTGGAAAATGGGGAAAGTTTGGGGTTAGAGAGATGTGCTCTCAAAGGAGGAAGCTGAGCCCCCCCACCCTGCAATACTTAATTAGAGGCTGTTTTCTCTGTAGCTCATCTTTTTGAGAGGTTGCCGCTTTCCAATGATGGGGAGCCCCTTGCCAGCACACTCGTGGTAGTTGATGGTTCAGTCGCTAAATCATGTCCAACTCTTGTGACTCCATGGACTGTAGCCTGCCAGGCTCCTCTGTCCATGGGATTCTCCAGGCAAGAAGACTGGAGCAGGTTGCCATTTCCTTCTCCAGGGGATCTTCCC
>SJYW01038126.1:816661-835989 GCA_006410735.1 Raphicerus campestris
CTAAATCATGTCCAACTCTTGTGACTCCATGGACTGTAGCCTGCCAGGCTCCTCTGTCCATGGGATTCTCCAGGCAAGAAGACTGGAGCAGGTTGCCATTTCCTTCTCCAGGGGATCTTCCCAACCCAGGGATCGAACCCGGGTCTCCTGCATTGTGAAGTGAAAGTCATTCAGTCGTGTCCGACTCTTTGCGACCCCATGCAATGCAGGCAGATTCTGAGGGTACAGACAAGTCTGTGGCCTTCCACACCTTGGTCAGCTTGCTGGGTTGCTGCGTTCCTTGGCACCCTCTTTCTGATTGCGTGCTGCGGTTGGGTCATTTTCCTCCAAATCTTTGAAGCTGGCAAAGCCTCTCAGGAAAAATCTCTGTGAGTCCACCAAAAGCTGTGTGCTCGCATGGTGGTTTCCTTGGAGGGAAGACCTGGGTCCCTGTAGCCTCCCGAGTGTGAGTGTACAGGTGTGGACATGCATGTGGGCACACGCCCGTGTGTGCGTGTGTGTGCACGCACGTGCCTGTGTTTGTGCCCGGGCAGGTCTTCGTCTGCCTGTCGGATTGAGTCAGGAATGCAACTTGGCTGGTGCCCACTTCCTCCCAAGCTGCCCAGTGGCGCCGCAGTGCCGTGGAAATATACGGGTTGTTGACTGATTGACCTTTTTCTAATTAAAAGAGCACGAGCTGGGAGTCTCGAACCAGGGGACCTGGCCGATGCACTGACCGGCAGGTATGCCTCTGAGCTCCGGACAGCATTGTGCTGGGGGCCACGGGGGGGTCGCGAAAGCAAAGGCTGCCCTCCTGCCCGGGGACGACAGAATATATGCATCAGTCATCAGTTTCTGTCGCATCCTGAAGCTGCAGAACTTCAGAGCTGGAAGGGGCTCTGGGAGCCTGCTCCTGCCTTCTTACCTTGTGGACGAGGCAGCAGAGGCTCTGGGGCCCCATCTGACCCCCGTCAGGCCCCCGGGGCACCCTGACTCCATCAGGCCTCCAGTCTCTGATGTCCAGCAGCCAGATGGCCCTCCTCAAGCACGTGGGCTCAGCACTCAAGACGCGGACGGGAGGGCATAAGTCTGGGCTGCCCACCTTCTCTCTCAGACGGGAGGGTCATTCACCAGTGCTGGGAAGCTCAGCACGAAGGCCTCAGGAACCTCTTTCAACCGTCACAGGACGGCAGAGACTCGGGTCCTCTCTTATTACCGCGCTTACCCAACAGTTCCTTTTGCTTCCACGATAACTATTAACAGATCCCAGGGGCTTAGTGGAGCGCTCTTCACTCTCTGCCTATTTTCTTAAGCTTACAAATTTGCTTTTAATTAATTAATTAATATTTTGGCCATGCCGTGCAGCTTGCAGGATCTCAGTTCCCCACCCAGAGACTGAGGCCATGGCGCTGAATGTGCCAGATTGTAACCACTGGACCGCCAGGGAACTGCCCTCGCCATCAATTTTAATTCTCAGAAGAGCATCACGAAGTGAGTCCAGGTGAGGACCCACAGAGAAGGGGTGTGACACCAAGATGGCGTGTGCTGCTAGGATTCCATGCAGATGGATGCCGGTTCTGCTGGTCAGAGTGAGACAAAGTGGTGTTTGTTCTTGCTTCCCACTGACTGGGTAGCATTTATTTGTTTATTGCTAAGAGCCCTGGCTCTGTCGAGGTTAATGGTGACAGCGTTTGTTCCCGCACCCCTTCAGAGAGCCGAGGTTGGGAGACTGGACCCATTCACTCCCAGTGCCTAACCCTATTTCAGGAAGGGATGGCGGCATCTTTTCAAGGCTCGTGGGCATGTGAGCAGAGAAGCTATGATAAAGTCTGTGCCATAACACACAAATCAGGACACTCTGCGGAGTCGTGTGGTTTGGGGAAATCTTTCCTCCCCACCCCCAAGAAAGATGAATGGCTTTTGAAGTAATTTATTTTTTTCCATTTTAGAAATTAAAAAAATAAATTAAGATCGTAATTGCCTCTCGTATGCCTTGCACACAGTTTCAAGGTGCTATCAAATTCCTTTCTTCTTTGGTCATGAAATCTCCTCTTGGCCAAAGGTGGTCACCTTACAGGTATCGTGACGATTAGTCGGAAAATGCAGTCAGCGCCGGGCGCTGCCCTCTTGTCTGTTGTTATATTGTTTATCTCCCCCAGTATTTACACTGGCATTGGCCCCAGTTATAGCCTTTGAGCTCTTGGTTTGATGTTGGGGGAGCTGTTAAGGGCAATGTCTTCAGGAATAATGGCATTGGTGACCTAAAAAAAATATCCATAGAAGGAGCAGAAGGGAACGGTCAGTTAGTCTCTAGCAAGCTCGAGAGTTCCACCCAGACTCCATTTTGCGGACAGAATTATGAAAAGGCTAGAAATTTCCAGATCAACCTCTTGTATACCATCCTCNGAGCAGAAGGGAACGGTCAGTTAGTCTCTAGCAAGCTCGAGAGTTCCACCCAGACTCCATTTTGCGGACAGAATTATGAAAGGGCTAGAAATTTCCAAATCAACCTCTTGTATACCATCCTCCCACCTGCCTCCACCCCCACCCCCTTTCATTAGGGTGACTGGTGTGTCCTTGACCGTAACCAAGGTAACCAGGGCCCTCCTAGAATCTGTCTCCAAATGAGAGGACAGGCGCCCAGCGAGGATTTAACTCAGAAGGGACCCTGATGACCAGGGACGCTCGGAGGCTCCCTTCCTGGAGCCGCTGGGGCCGAGTGACAGCTGAAAGGCTGCAAGTGTCCCCGGGAGACAGAGGAGGACTTGGCGCTATGGATAGATTTTTATCACCCTCCTGAATACTTCCAATTACAGGCATTAGTTCCGAGGCTTTGTTTAGCAATTGGTGCCACAGCAATTGGTTTTTGTTCATTGATTTACATGAATGCATACTGTGGCTGGCTTCTCAGGATACATAACTTGCGTCAATGCTTTTGTTCTGCGGAGCTCTGTGGGGGAATGTGGGAGAATGGGAATATCACAGGAAGGGCGCTATCCCCTCTCCTGGAGACCACGGTTAGTGGTGGTGGGGCAACAAGCTTCTCCTGGGGTGGTGGGGAGGCAGGAGCCCGGTCCTGGCTCTCTGTGGCCCCACGCTCAGAGCAGGCTTCCTCAATCTCTGCAGGACTGAGCTTTGGGACTGGGCCATCCTGTGCCTTGTAGAATGCTGAGTGGCATCCCTGGGCTCTGCCTTCTGGATGCCAGTAGCACCCCTCTGCCCACATGTGACACCCCGAAGTGTCTCCAGACATCGCTGCATGTCTCCAGAGGGCAGAGTCACCTCTGGTTGAGAACCTCCGGCTCAGGATAACCAGGGACTCAAGCAGACCCGGGAGCTTCCCATGTGGCTCAGTGGTAAAGAATCCACCTGCCACTGCAGGAGACATGGAGACTGGGGTTTGATCCCTGGGTCAGGAAGATCCCCTGGAGAAGGGCATGGAAACCCACTCCAGTATTCTTGCCTGGGAAATCCCAGGACAGAGGAGCCTGGCGGGCTACATCCACGGCGTCACAAAAGAGCTGGGTACAACTCAGAGACTAAACAGTATATACAACAGGCAGACTCAGACTTGCTACAGGCCCTGGTTTAGGACCTAGAATTTAGGTCTCCTGGGGACCCCAAGGTGTGAGGAGACTGGGGAGGAGGATGAAGCTGGACCAGAGTTCAACCACCAGGAGGAAGAAGCTCCCACTAGAAAAAGGTAAAATTAGCCAACCCTTCTATAAACCTCATAGCAACCCAACATTTTGCCTAGGTGGTCTCACTTAATTTTTACAATCAAGCTATGCAATCGGTTGATTTCACTGTAAGGTTATCCCAGAAGTCCCTCCTAAAGGAGATCAGTCCTAAATATTCATTGGAAGGACTGATGTTGAAGCTGAAACTCCAGTACTTTGGCCACCTGATGGGAAGAACTGACCCATTGGAAAAGACCCTGATGCTGGGGAAGATTGAAGGCTGGAGGAGAAGGGGACAGCAGAGGAGGAATGGCATCACTGACTCAATGGACATAAGCTGGAGTAAACTCTGGGAGTTGGTGATGGACAGGGAGGCCTGGCGTGCTGCAGTCCATGGGGTCGCAGAGAGTCAGACACGACTGAGCGACTGAACTGAGCTGTGCACTGGGTATTCTGACTCATCTCCTCTTAAGGATGAGGAAACGGAAGCAAGGGGGAGTTCCTTATGCTCGAGGTCACAAATGCTAACTGGGAGCAAAACTGGGATTTGAACCCAGACCCCATCGGCACTCTCCGTTTCGACCCTGGATTGTTTATGACCCTGGAGAAAGCAGGGGCCAGCGCTCGGAGCCCCGTGTCTGCAAGTGGACCCTGCTGGCTCCCTGGTGGATCCTTTGATTTCGTCCATGGCAGCTGTTCCCGCTGCCAGAGGGGTGGCTGGCCAACCTCACCACATGACAATGCTCGGGGGGAAAAAGCTAGAATGACCCTGCTTCGTGGTGTGGTGACATGACGTGCTTACCCTCCAGGGGAGCGCCAAGAGCCTCCCGGGTTCACAGGGCAGAATCCCACGAGCGCTGGTTGGCAGTGACCCCTCCCAGGCCCGGTTCCTTTCTCCTGGGCTCATCCACTTGCCCTGTGAAAAGCGTGGCTTCGCCAAAAGATGCATCAGCCTCCCCCACTCGGGAGCCTGTTTACCAAACAAAGATGTGGCAGAGTTGGGACTGGGGTGGGGACGGTAGGGGGGACTCTGGGGAACACGCTAGGTGGAAGGGCAGGGGTCAAGAAGTGGGGTCAAAGGGCTGAGACCCTGGGGAAAATGGGAGATTAAATATCCTCCTTTTCAAATCGAGAGGTTGGGATAATTAATTGGTCCCCGAACATGAAAGCGTCCGATGACTGTTCTGGGCAGTGGCCATTCAGGGTCTGCTTTTCTGCAGTCAGACCAGCCTGATGACATGGTTTGGCCTGAGGGAGGCCTTTGCCAGCCTCAGTGCCAGCTTCTGGGTCCCCTCCCCTGGAGGGATGGGGCCACCCAGGGCAAGGACAGCGGGGCCAACCCTAGAATGATGCCTCCTTTGCAGGCATCCATCTATCTGAAGCTTGGGGGGGAGGGAAAGCCAAGGGGTCACTTCCTTTACACACACTGGGTGGATCTGTGGGTGACTAGGTCCCACTTTCAGACCTGGAAACATCCCCATAAGACTTCTGTCCTCGGGGTGCTTGGTGAGAGTTGGGTAACAGGTTCCCCACAGCATGTCTGTGGTGGGCTCCCCTGGTGGCTTGGATGGTAAAGAATCCGCTCGCAGAGGAGATCTGGGTTCGACCCCTGGGTCAGGAAGATCCCCTGGAGAAGGGAATGGCCCTCCACTCTGGTACTCTTGCCTGGGAAATTCCATGGACAGAGGAGCCTGGCAGGCTACCGTCCTGGAGGTTGCAAGAGTCGGACACGACTGAGGGACTAACCCCTACCCTACTTCTGATAACACAGCAAAGCCAGGATGGTCCCCACAGACCCTCACTGGCTGTCCCTAGAGGTCGGGCTCAACACTATGAAGCCATTTTACAGATGAGAAGGTCAAGGCTCCCTGCGAACATGCTAGCCAAGCTGAGACACNGGAGTTTCAAAAGAGAGGATACCTATGGCTGATTCATGCTGAAGTTTGACAGAAAGCAACAAAATTCAGTAAAGCAATTATCCTTCAATAAGGAAACAATAAATTTAAAAAAACCAATAAAATTTAAAAAGCCTTTTAAGACGTTGAGGAGTTTGTCGTATGTTTGCCATGGCTACAAAGGGAGCTGGCAATAAACAGCGTGTGGCAGGAAGTGATGAATTGTCCAAGACCATGAAATGTCAGNCAATAAATTTAAAAAAACCAATAAAATTTAAAAAGCCTTTTAAGACGTTGAGGAGTTTGTCGTATGTTTGCCATGGCTACAAAGGGAGCTGGCAATAAACAGCGTGTGGCAGGAAGTGATGAATTGTCCAAGACCATGAAATGTCGGTTTTTGTGAAGGGCTCTACGGAGGCGCTGCAGGAGGACGGTGTGCATCGAGGGAGGTAGCATGGTGGTGTTGCTGGTGCCGAAGAGTAAGCCACTGTTCAGAGCAACACCCGTGTCCCAGTGTCAACAGGGGCGGGGGTTTTCAGTGACTCGTATGATGAAGAAAGAGGCACGATTCAAAGGCCATCACTGTGGGAAGACTTGATGCTGTATCAATGGCACACCAGTGACCTGCTTTAATAGGATGCAGATAACCTTGTCAGGTGGCAAATGTGATGCAAGCTGTCATATTCTGAGACAAATGATTCAATTTGTTTGTATTCTCAGTTTGTTTCATTCTATATGTGTGGAAAACAAGAGGTGCTTGCTCCTTCCTCTGTTCAGCAAGCAGCCTCCTCACCCCGCAGCTTTCTCGTTCCTCTGAGGTGGTTGTGGTCAGCCGCTCAGTCGTGTCCAACTGTCTGGGACCCCATGGACTGCAGCACGTCAGGCTTCTGTGTCTTTCACTATCTTCCAGAGCTTGCTCAAACTCATGTCCATGGAGTCGATGATGCCATCCAACCATCTCACACTCTGTTGCCCCGTCTCCTCCTGCCCTCAATCTTTCCCAGCATCAGGGTCTTTGGTACTTTGTGTAAAATGTGGCTGTGACCTTTGGCTGGGAGCTAAGGGTGGACCTGTCTGATCACACAGCCCCATAAGATGGTTTCCATTCTGGCTTCACTGACGCCAGCAATCCATGGCATGCTGCTAAATCTTTTACAACCAGCTTCCTGGGTGTGGGGACAGGGAGTGGGGAGAGAAGCTCAGCTTAGTAGCATTTCCTGATTTCCACGGTATAAATATTCCCATCTGTGCTGATCTCAAGCTGCTAGATGACATCACTGAACGTGGTGTTGGAAAGATGAGCCATTTGGCTCCAGCTCAGCACTGCCAGCAATCCTAAAATGTGGCTGGGCATCCCTGTGAAGAGGAGACAGAAACAACACCCTGATTTCCTGCTCATTGTGAGATGAGGAGGGCAGCTGTGTACCCCAGAATCTTGTATAGGTATTCTGTACATCTTAGGTGGTGAGGAGACCAGCATGGCCCCTTTTAGTAGGGTGACTGTATTCTTTATAATCTTAACAGGGACACTTTCATGATAAAACAGGATGTTGTTAACGTTTATACTAGGACCATGGGCACAACTAGGGCTGTGCCTGGAAAAGCCAGGACTATGTGATCACCTTCCTTTAAAGCAAAATGTGAACTTAGCAGGGAGCAAGGCTGTATGCATTCAAGGCCTCCCCCGTCTTCCCTATCTCTGGGCTTGGTTCTCTGTCCGGGGGTCCTGGAGTCCCCACCCAGCCTGGCGCTGCAGTCAGCCTGGCAGGGCCAGAGTCCACACAGCTCTGAGAATCGTGTGTGTGTTCAGACTGATAGCTTCCCTCGAAGCATATTTTCAGCCACAGCAAATGCCTTTTTCTCTCCCAGCAACTGTGTCAGCAGCTCAATGCTACTCTTGTTGGTCTAAGGCCAAACTTCCTGTCCTTCTCATAAAAAAGTAAAAAAGCATATAAGATCTTAAGGAAGGAAAGAAAGAGTCCAGTAAATAATCCTCTCTTTATAGGACTCTAAATTTGCTTTTGGTCCTTGCTTATGAGTGTGTGGACATATTTATTGATGGAGTTGTAATCAGTGCGTGCAAACTATTGGGGGTTCTTCTTGTTTCCACTGAGCATTATTTCACACACTCATTTCCATATATTGACTCAGTCCACACGCCTATCATCTTTTATGGCGACGTAGCATTCCATCATGTTGACATGCTCTAGTTTCACTCCCTGTTCT
This sequence comes from Raphicerus campestris, assembly GCA_006410735.1. Classification (NCBI taxonomy): domain Eukaryota; kingdom Metazoa; phylum Chordata; class Mammalia; order Artiodactyla; family Bovidae; genus Raphicerus; species Raphicerus campestris. The sequence continues at coordinate 824,442 of SJYW01038126.1, forward strand.
CCCAAGAAAATGTCCTGGCTTCAGGCTGGCTGGCTGTCATGACTGCAGGCTGGCAGGGAGAACTGGCTGGTTCCTGTTGTGGGAGGAGCTGAACGCACTGGGCAGGGCATCAAGCTGATCAGTGACATGTTTCAGTTTGGGGGCTGAGTCTCTAGCCAGTCCCTTGACATATGCAAATGAGGCTCACTGAGAGACAGTGGTACACATTTGGGGTGTTTTCTTTTTTGGAGAGAGCATGTCTCACCTGAGGGAAATAATCGTAACTAAATTTTTTTTAATTAAAGTATAGCCAATTAATAATTTAATTTAAAGTGTAGCTAAACTACAATGCTGTTAGTTTTAGGTATAGCGTATACAGCAAAGTGACTCAATGATATATATATATTTATATATATTATATGTATAAATAAATATATGTGTATTCTTTTATGGGTTCTTTCCCCTTATAAGTTATTAAAAATATTGAGTAGAATTCCCTGTGTAATACAGTAGGTCTTCGTTGTATATCTGTTAAGCTTCTCATTTATCTCTCCTTTACTCCTCTCCCCTTTGGTAATTGTAAGTTTATTTTCTCTGTTTGCGGGGTCTATTTTGCAATAGTGCACATTTTTGCATGTTAAAGTTCAATGTTAACACTCCCCTGTCTTCTGCTTTTATAACTTCAGCTCCTCTGTGGTCCCCAACTTGACCAAGAGAGGCCGCACATCAATAAGCACATATAACAGAGAGCCAACCAGCAGTAACGGAGGCATGGGCTGACTTTTAAGTTATGCCTGAGAAGCCAGACATTTTAATAGAGCAGCATCCGGGTAGACTGCCGATTCTTCCAGAGAAACCCCGGGCTGCCCAGTGGCTCCTCCNGAGCCAACCAGCAGTAACGGAGGCATGGGCTGACTTTTAAGTTATGCCTGAGAAGCCAGACATTTTAATAGAGCAGCATCCGGGTAGACTGCCGATTCTTCCAGAGAAACCCCGGGCTGCCCAGTGGCTCCTCCAAAACCACAGAGGCTGAGAGTAGAGAATTCGGCTCTGCATGGTGAGGCCCTTGGGCCTCAGCGCTCGCTTCCCGTGCACTCCGCGTCCAGGCCCAGCTCGGGATTTGCTTTGGGTGAGTGCTGCTTTGGCGCCTAGGGAAGATGAATAAACAGCGGGCGGGAAGAAGATGCTACTTCAGTGCAACCTTTGGCCTTGAACCTAAGGCTGAGTTCATTACATTTGATTATCTTCCTGTTGGGGGCTAAAGCCTCGTCTTTGTACAGTGAGCTCGCTGATTTCGTGGAGGTGAGCAGTCTGGAGAGGAGGTCTGGCACTTGCCACTTGGCACCTCTGCTTTAAGCACCTTAGGCACGTGTGCGCACGTGCTAAGTCGTTTCAGTTATATCTGACTCTTTTTAGATCTATGGACTGTAGCCTGCCAGGCTCCTCTGTCCATGGGATTCTCCAGGCAAGAATGGAGTGGGTAGCCATTCCCTTCTACAGGAGATCTTCCCAACCCAGGGACTGAACCTGGGTCTCCTGAAGTGCAGGCAGATTCTTACCATCTGAGCCACCAGGGAAGGCCACTTTAGGCATATTAATTCCCTAAATCCCCACAACTATCTGAGGTATATACCATTACTCTCTCCATTTTATCATTGAAGGAAGGAACCAAAACCTGGAGAGATTAAGCAACTTGCCAAAGTCACGAAGTTGGCACAGGGCAGATCTGGGATTAAATGAACCGGGATTAGAACTGGGATTAGAACCCTGGGTTTGCTGCCAGGGTCTATGCCTTAAGCTACCACACTGTTTGAATGAAATTCTAATCTTTTCATCCAGAAGTGGGTCTGTCCTTGCTCTGCCCTTGGCCCCTTCTGCTCCAGGCCAGACGACGCCATCTTTAGCCTCTGAGGAGGAAGCACGTTCAGGATGGGCTGATTCTGTCCATCCGAGCCTTGCAGGCTAAATGAACAGTTGCAGACATGCCCAAAAGGATTAGCCCCAGTTTTGTCTTTAATGTCCTTCCTGAATAGATTTTTCCTCTGCTGATGAAATCTGTCTCAATTTGGGGATGGGTGGGTAGGTAGGGGAGCCTGTAAGGATTTGGTTTCAGAAGGTCTCATATATCTTCCAGGAAAAATATGGGGAGAGACTTTATGCTTCAGATATGGTGAGAGACCATATTCTTTCATGGCTTATGCATCCATCCATCCTTCCATCCTTTCCTTATTTTTCCACCCCCTCCATCCATCCATCTGTATCTGCCTGTTTATCTACCTGTCTAACCTATCTATCTAATCTGTCCCTATCAACTGTCTATCACCTATCTGTGTATCTGTCTGGCCATCATTTTTGCAGGTTCATGACAGCAACATTGAAGTCACCAATCTGGATGCTGCCGGGTATCTCACCCCCCACAGCCCTGTTTATGGCCATCGTAAAATGTCTGTGGAGAGTCCAACGGCTGATTTCCCAGGGTCTTTTTCTCCCATCTGAGGGATCAGGAAAAAAAATCTATCAGCTGGAGAAATTAAGCCATTTTTCTTCGGGGTAGAGAAATGGAGGAGCCAGAGCTCCACATTAAAATGCTGCAGTGGATTCCAGATGAATGAAAAATTGGTCTGCATAGTGATGAGTCTTGAGGAGCGATTTGGAGGGTTTGTGGCTGGCTCCTGGCCAAGGCGCATGGGGTGTGTTGGGCGGGGGACAGGACATCAAGGCGGGATGACTCAGGCAAGTGGATCTCTGGAACTTTCACTCATGGGGAGCCGGCGCCAAGGCATCACCCTCCTTAGTCCCCCTGCCATTTATTTTTTCCAAAAAGCTGGTTGTCCAGGTGGTTTTATCAGAGAGGGGCAATCGCTGGGCTCCTCTTCCAGTTATCTCTCTTTACGCCCTCCAGATGCCTGACCACAACCTCACTGCCCCTCACAACTCACACAGGCCAAGTCTGCACGAAAGAGGGGTTCAGCCTTCAGAGGGGGCGGGGCCTGTCACAGAGGAAGAACATTAGCCCAGCTTCAGACAATTAACCCAAATACGATCCAGGTATAATGCTATGACTGGCCGGAAACCTAATCAGGGCCCATCTGTGGTCCTTAACAAATATGAGCAGCCGCTCTGGTGACAGTAAGCAGGTTACCGGGAAGCCACAAAAGCAGAATTCATTTAAGGATGTTGCCCCGACCCCGCCCTTGCTGGGGATTAGCTTCCTGTGGGCTCTCAGACGCCCAGTCTTCCTGATCTGCCTGGCTCTAAAGGGCCATTTCTCACCCGGGAGGCTCCTGGGAGCAGAGGCTGCTTTGTCTTGTCACTACCTTTTCAGGGTGAGTCTCCTGCCTACAGCCTTTGCTCACTTCCTCCAGAGGCAGCCCATCATGGGAGGGGAGAACTTGAATGCAAATCTGCTAGGTGGGTGATTAGAGCATCACTGATAAGGTAGGAATGGCGATGCCTACCCTGCAGGGCTGCTGTTTCCACCTGGCAGGCATTCCAGCAACCGGAGCTGATGGTTCATTATTCTTTGCTGCCTGGTGTGAGTGGAGGGGTGGCGAACTCCTGCTGTTCCCAAGCGTTGCCTGATCTACAATGCCTACAGCTCCACCATCACTTTCATTTATGTCTAATTTCATTCCAGAGAAGTTTCTGTGCTCTACTCCCTGAGGTCCTCTGAATAGACATATATTCATGGGAGAGGTAACATATCAGACCTGCCCTTTCCACTTTTTCCCACAAAGTCCCCTAAAAACAGAGGGGTGTGAATGTGTAAATTCTGGGTGGGTGTGTCGATTGAGCCATAAGGCAAAGCAAGTGTGGGATTTCTGTGAATTTTTTTCCTTAAAAGTGTATGCCAATTTTGAAGTCTACCTATAACATAAGGATCCTCCAAATGATTTATTTAGAAAAAGTAATCCTAAAGGAAACTCTTCCTGAGTGACTCAATGATAAAGCATCCATCTGCAATGCAGGAGATCCAGGTTCAATTCCTGGATTGGGAAGATCCCCTGGAGAAGGAAATGGCAACCCACTCCAGTATTCTTGCCTGGGAAATCCCATGGACGAAGGAGCCTGGAGAGCTACAGTCCATGGGTTCACCAAGAGTCAGACACGACTGAGCTACTAAGCCACCAACACCATCAACCCTAAAAGAAATCAATCATGAATATTCATTGGAAGGACTGACGCTAAAGCCGAAGCTCCAACACTTTTGCCACCTGTTGCCAACAGCCGACTCATTGGAAAAGAATCTGATCCTGGGAGAGACTGAAGGCAAAAGGAGAAAAGGGTGGCAGGGAATGAGATGGTTGGATGGCGTCACCGACTCAGTGGACGTGAATTTGATCAAACTCTGGGGTATGGTGAAGGACAGGGAAGCCTAAAGTGCTGCAATCCACGGGGTTGAGAGAGTCAGACACGACTTAGCATCTGAACAGCAGCAGACATTAGACGATGCAGGAAGAGGCGTGATGATTGCCCGTTGGTCTAGGGATTCCTAACACTGTTTTCTAAACCTGCTGCATCGGAATCACTGGGAGAACTTGAAACCACCCAACTACCCAGACACCATGCCTGAAAGCTTGACCCATGTTTCAGAGTTGGACCCTGGCAATCTGGGTTTTAGGAAGTGTCCCTAATTCCCTACATGATTCTGACTTGAGGTCAGGCTTGGGACCCACTTCAGAGTAAATGCCCCCAGCCTCTGCCAGGTAATCTGCAGACAGATGTGTGTCTTTAAATGGGGGAGGAGGGTGCATGGGAGCAGAAGCCAGGTGTTACACTCAGAAGGGAGGTAAGGAAGGCTCACAGGAGATGAGGACGTAATGTAACCAGAAGTTCGGGGGCTGGAGGAGGAGGGCAGACATCTATCCGAAGGCTGACTCCTCCCCACCGTGACAGCCAAGTGGGCAAGAGCTTTTCTAGACAGAGGGCGGGACGGCATGCAGAAACAGCACAGTCAGCTCTGACACGCATCTTGAGACTGGTCATCAGGGGTCTGCCCTGAATTATCTTGATTGTTTTAGGTACAGCTATTCTTTAGCACTAGTTATTTCCATTTCTTGAGGCCAGTTCTCAGAACTGTGGCAGACTATGTTATGGGGAAACAGTGGCTGACTTTATTTTGGGGGACTCCAGAATCACTGCAGATGGTGACTGCAGCCATGAAATTAAAAGACACTTGCTCCTTGGAAGAAAAGCTATGACCAACCTAGACAGCATATTAAAAAGCAGAGACATTACTTTGCCAACAAAGGTCTGCCTAGTCAAAGCTATGGTTTTTCCAGTGGTCCTGTATGGGTGTGAGAGTTGGACTATAAAGAAAGCTGAGCACCAAAGAATTGATGCTTTTGAACTCTGGTGTTGGGTAAGACTCTTGAGAGTCCCTTGAACTGCAAGGAAATCCAACCAGTCCATCCTAAGGGAAATCAGTCCTGAATATTCTTTGGAAGGAGTGATAGTGAAGCTGAAACACAATACTTTGGCCACCTGATGTGAAGAACTGAGCCCTTAGAAAAGACCCTGATGCCGGGAAAGATTGACGGTGGGAAAGGAAGGGGATGACGGAGGATGAGATGGCTGGATGGCATCACCAATTCAATGGACATGAGTTTGACTGAACTCCGGGAGTTGGTGATGGACAGGGAGGTCTGGCGTGCTGCGGTCCATGGGGTCGCAGAGAGTCGGACATGACTGAACTGAACTGAGCTGATGTCACTCAGCTCCAGTCTGGCCATCAGTTCACTTCTCCACCTGGCATTTCAGTATCTATACTTCAGCTCATAGGATATGGCTCAGAGTATCGCCTATAGCCCTTAAGAAGGAACTAAAGGTCCTTGGCTATGCTTAATGAGTATAGTATTGTTTGGTCTCCTCTGATTGGACTTCCCAGGTGGCTCAGGGGTAAAGAACACACCTGCCCATGCAGGAGACTCAGGAGACACAGGTTTGATCCCTGGGCCTAGAAGATCCCCCTGGAAGAAGGCAAGGTAACCCACTCCAGTATTCTCACCTAGAAAACTGCCACGGACGGAGGAGCCTGGCGGACTATGGGCCCTGGGGTCACAAAGAGTCGGACGCGGCTGAGCACACGTGCGCTCCTTTGACTGTGTCCCTCCGTTTCCATGTTCTCGCTTCTCTGATTAAACTCATTCTTAGACCAAAACCCTTCCACAGACAAAAGGCTGAGGATGGGGCTGGGCGGACAAGGGGGGACCATAGGGTCCTGCTCCATTTCAGTAAGACCGACGAAGAATTGGGGCTGAGAATTCGGTGAGATGGGCCTTTTATAGGCAGATTCCACGTTTGTGAGTTCTGCCTCAGCAGGATCAGTACCGAGGTCAAATCTGTCCAAGCCTGTGGCTTCTTGTGGATTGGTGGCCTGAACATGACCAGCCCTCAGGAAGGTAGAGGGCACCTGAGCTGGATTCTGACCGAGCGGCTGGCCCTGCCCCCCAAGGCCTGGTCTGAATTTGGGTCTGAGTCAGGCCCAGGTGGGGAGGTCGCCAAGCTGCCGCTGGCCACATGGGCACTGCAGAGGCCACGTGGCACTCTTTCTCTGATGGTTGGGGAGAGGTGGAGGGGGCTGCCTGGATGCTCTGGAAGCTTCCCTAGGCTCCAGGTCCAGGACGAGACGTCCTGGTTAAGCCTGGCTGGGGCCTCTCCCTGCACTGCTGGGACCTTCCCTCTGCCTGGCCCCCATGTGGATGCTTCCTGTACCCCACGCCCCCCTGACCCAGGCAGGACCCCATGCGTTTGCTGTCCTGAGCACAGGGGCCAGCCAGGAGCACCCCACTTCAGGTTTTCCAGTTCACTGACCAGGCGGGCCCCCAGCCTGGGTTTCTTGGAGGCGGGCGACCCCCGGAACCCTACCTCTGACCCTCATCCCTCAGCAGGGCCAGTTGTCAAGGAGAGGGCAGAATTGAATTCTGAGTTAAGGGACCCAAGTCTGTCTAATTTTATCTTCACTCTCTTCTCCTTGCCTGCCCTTCCTCCCTCTCTTACTTCCTTTTTTTTTTTTTTAATCCCATGCAGCCTTTAAAAGAATGGTGGTCATTTTTGAGGTGGTGGCCAAATCATTACTTGATTAAAGTAAGACCTTTTGTTGGCTTTAGGAAGTCCTGATGTAGAATTATTTTGCATATTATCCACACAGGATTGTCTTACATTATTGATTGCTTCCAAGCACTTGGCTGGACTCACTCACCTGTAATCCTCACAACATCCTAGGAAGACTTTGTTACCTCCAACTGTCTGTTACAAAACATAGAGATTAAAAGGCAAAGCCCTCAGCTAACCAGTAACTAAGCTGGATCTGCATCTCAGGTATCTGGACCCGCAGTTTGGAGCCAGCCAGGACTCTGGACAGGATGTCTAACCATCTCTGGGCTCCTGGAGGGATTACACCTCTGGGGCCGGGGCCATGCATTCAGTCAGCTGTGCACAAAGAGGTTTGAGCTCATTTTGGTGCCTGACTGTTGATACTGGTCTGCGAATACTCAGCTTATGGGATACAACGTCGTCCATATCCTTTGTTAAAAGCTGTCCACTTTACAAGACAAAACTGCAAATGGTGTCTCTTACTTTTCCTTTCAACACCTATTTCCTTCTGCTCATTTTGAGATAATAAAAATGCCTGCTATTTCTAAAACACCACTTATCAGGCTTCTTAGACATTCACCTAGAAACTTGCAAAGATATGAAATAAAATGATGACCAAACTCAACGGGGCAAGAGTCACCCTTGTCCTCTTGGAGGGTGATGAAGGCGTCAAGCCCACAGAAACAGTCCTTTTCTGTTCACCTGGTACCTATGGAAAATCTAGGACGAACCCTCTCTACCCTTTTGTTTGTTCTTATTCCAATTTTTAGTAAAGAACAATCAGCTGGAAAGGGCGTGGCTATACCACATAGATGAAAGTGAAAGTTGTCCAGTCGTGTACGACTCTTGCGACACCGTGGACTGTCCGTGGAATTCTCCAGGTCAGAATACTGGAGTGGGTAGCCTATCCTTCTCCAGGGGATCTTCCCGACCCAGGAACAGAACCTGGGTCTCCTGCATTGCAGGCGGATTCTTCACCAACTGAGCCATCAGGGAAGCCCACGCCTGACCCCGAGGATCCAGGCCCAGCTAAGGGGATGTCCTGCTTGCTTCCTGCCTCTGCTGCAGCTCTCTGATCGGAACGTCCCCCCCCACCCCAGGCCTTCTCCTGGCTGCCCGTCCCTCTGGCCTCACGCCGACTCCAGATGTGCCCAGAATGAGCACCCCCACACGCGGAGCAGCCAGTTTCTTCCTCCCACGGAGATGTCCTCAACCTGGGTCTCCAGTTACTTTCAAGAAGACANCCCCCCCCCCCCCCCAGGCCTCCTCCTGGCTGCCCGTCCCTCTGGCCTCACGCCGACTCCAGATGTGCCCAGAATGAGCACCCCCACACTCGGAGCAGCCAGTTTCTTCCTCCCACGGAGACGTCCTCAACCTGGGTCTCCAGTTACTTTCAAGAAGACAAATAAGACCTTTCTGCAGGGTGACCACATGTCCTGACTTGCCCATGACTGTCAGTATGATTATGACAACATAATCATGAGTTGTGTGTTCCTTTTTTTAATTGGAGTGTGATTACTTTACAATGTTGTTAGTGTCCGCTGTACAACAACGTGAATCAGCTAATGTATACATATATCCCTTCCTGCTTGGACCTCCCCCTCTCTTCCCCCATCCCCTATCTAGGTCATGACAAAGCCCTGAGCTGGGCTCCCTGGGCTTTATAGCAGCTTCCCAGGAGCTGTCTGTGTCACACATGGTGGCATATATATGTCAATCCTAATCTCTCACCTTGTCCCACCCTCCCCTTCTCCCCTCTATCCGCATATCTGTTCTCTATGTCTGCATCCGATTCCTGCCCTGGAAAATGTTCATCTGTATTATTTGTCTAGATTCCACATCTATGTGTTAATGTATGGCATTTGTCATCACAGAATTGTGGTTCCTTTTGACTCAAATTGGGATCTTCCCTGGTGGCTCAGATGGTAAAACGTCTGCCTACAATGTGGGTAGACCTGGATTCAATCATTGGATTGGGAAGATCCCCTGGAGAAAGAAATGGCAACCCACTCTAGTACTCTTGCCTGGAAAATCCCATGGATGGAGGAGCCTGGTGGGCTGCAGTCCATGGGGTCGCAAAGAGTTGGACATGACTGAGAGACTTCACTTTCTCTTTCTTTTGACTCAAATAAGATATCCTATTTTGGACACTAGATTAACTTGGTCTCTCAGTTTTGGGGCTCAGGGTCAGGGCGCCTTCATTAATATTACCTAAGCATGATGCACCCATCTGAAGTCACAGCAGGCTATGGAGAGAGACATCAGGAGGTGGGCATTTCATACGGCTTGCCCCACTGAGTTACAAGTTCTTTTATCTTGCATTCCCCAGAGCTTGGGCTTCCCTGATAGCTCAGGTGGTTAAAAAAAAAATCCACCTGCAATGCAGGAGACCTCGGTTCTGTTCCTGGGTCGAGAAGATCCACTGGAGAAGGGACAGGCTACCCACTTCAGTATTCTGGCCTAGAAATTCCATGGACTGTATAGTCTCAGTTCAGTTCAGTTCAGTTGCTCAGTCGTGTCGGACTCTTTGTGACCCCATGAATCACAGCACGCCAGGCCTCCCAGTCCATCACCAACTCCTGGAGTTCACCCAGACTCACGTTCATCGAGTCCATGATGCCATCCAGCCATCTCATCCTCAGTCGTCCCGTTCTCCTCCTGCCCCCAATCCCTCCCAGCATCAGAGTCTTTTCCAATGAGTCANATTCCAAGGCCAAATTTGCCTGTTACTCCAGGTGTTTCTTGACTTCCTACTTAAACATTCCAGTCCCCTATAATTAAAGGACATCTTTTGGGGGTGTTAAGAGTCAGACACAACTGATAGACTTTCACTTTCACTTTTCACTTTCCTCAGATCCTAAACTAGGGCCTGGAACACACTAGAGTGATATGTGTGTGTTCAGTTGCTCAGTCGTGTCCAGCTCTTTTTTGAGACCTCGTAGACTGTAGCCCACCAGGCTCCTCTGCCCATGAGATTTTCCGGGCAAGAGCACTGGAGTGGGCTGCTACTTTTTTTCCTCCAAGGGATCTTTCTGACCCAGTGATCGAACCCTCATCTCTTATGGCTCCTGCACTGGCAGGCGGATTCTTACCCCTGAGCCACCTGGGAAGCACACCCTAGAATAATGATTCTCAAACTTTTTGGTCTCAGAACTCTTGCATTCTTAAAAAGTACTGAAGACTCTAAAGAGCTTTATGAATATTATATCTAACATTTAGGAATTGAAACTATGAAATTTTTAAAATATGTATTGGCATTGATTTACATTATTGCAGGTCTGTTTAGTATATTACTTAATAGTTTGTTCTTGCAGAAACTCCAACATGTAGTCTCTGAAAAACTCCCTGCAGAGAGAAGGAAAAAGGCAAATAAGCTCTAGAATTATTATTTTAAAAAATAGTTTTACTCCTATGGATCCCTGAAGGCATCTCAGAGACTCCTGGGAGTCCCAGACCATACTTTGAAAACTGCTTCACTGCCTAGAGATCATCATACTGAGTGAAGTAAGTTAGACAAAGACAAATATCACATTGTATCGCTTATAAGTGGAATGCAAAAAGAAATAGGTGCAAATGAACTTATTTAGAAAATAGAAATAGAGTCCCAGATGTAGAAAACAAACTTACAGTTACCAAGGGGGCTGTAAGGGTGGGAGGGATAAATTGGGAGATTGGGGTTGACACATACTGCTGTAGGTAAGACAGAGAACTGGTAAGAGTGCTCTGATAGCACACACAGTTCATGGGGCTCTCAAGGCAAGAACACTGAACTGGTTTGCGATTCCCTTCTCCAGTGGACCACATTCTGTCAGACCTCTCCACCATGACATGTCTGTCTTGGGTGGTCCCACACTATGCCAAAGCCTTTGACTGTGAGGATCACAATAAACTGTGGAAAATTCTGAAAGAGATGGGAATACCAGACCACCTGAGCTGCCTCTTGAGAAACTTGTATGCAGGTCAGGAAGCAACAGTTAGAACTGGACATGGAACAACAGACTGGTTCCAAATAGGAAAAGGAATACATCAAGGCTGTATATTGTCACCCTGCTTATTTAACTTCTATGCAGAGTATATCATGAGAGACGCTGGACTGGAAGAAACACAAGTTGAAATCAAGATTGCCAGGAGAAATCAATAACCTCAGATATGCAGATGACACCACCCTTATGGCAGAAAGTGAAGAGGAACTAAAAAGCCTCTTGATGAAAGTGAAAGAGGAGAGTGAAAAAGTTGGCTTTAAGTTCAGCATTCAGAAAACGAAGATCATGGCATCCAGTCCCATCACTTCATGGGAAATAGATGGGGAAACAGTGGGAACAGTGTCAGACTTTATTTTGGGGGGCTCCAAAATCACTGCAGATGGTGACTGCAGCCATGAAATTAAAAGACGCTTACTTCCTGGAAGAAAAGTTATGACCAACCTAGATAGCATAATCAAAAGCAGAGACAATTACTTTGCTGACTAAGGTCC
>SJYW01038126.1:870626-927614 GCA_006410735.1 Raphicerus campestris
TGGGAGAGGCTGAGCCCCTGGACCCAAGGAGCAGGCTCAGCTGGAGGGGCTGTAAGACCCTGGCCAAGTGGCTCTGGAAGGCCCCTGAAGCCTGGATGGCAGGCGCAGGTCGTTTCCATAATTATTACATCATACAGCCCATGTTGCATTAACATACATTATTTACTAAATAAATGCAGGTTTCAAAAAAATGTCCGACTGTGCTCCTGTTGCCCTTTGGCTTTTGAAAATGGCCTTGGTGCCTCTCAGCCCTTGGCCAGCTCTCTGGGGCTTTGGGGAGCCCTGGCATGTGAGCACATGCCAAGCCTCTTTCTTAACGCAGGGGCCCATTAGCGCACAGGGCTGGATTCTTGGAACCACCAGGAAGATTAGGAAATGGAGCTGAGAATGAGCTGGTTGCAGGCTCTGCCCGGGGAGCCAGCCACCCGTGCGCCCAGCGGCGGCTCCCTGGAGGATGGAGTAGGTGTAGACGGCAAGGGTGCCCCCAGGTCATTTAGGCAGCGATGCCGCTGCAGGCCAGCTCTGGGCTCCCCTCCTGTCTACCCTTTCTGGGCAGCTCAGGAATCCTTGTAGCCAGCAGGCCATGCTGTCACAACGAAGGGCAGTGCATAGAGGAGGCTTGCCGAGGGGGTGTGAATAAGTGCCCATCGGATGGCAGGCAGAAACTCAGACAAAAACAGTCTAAGACACAGTCCCTGCCTCAGTGAGAGGGATGGTGGGGGGGTGGGGCCAGTTATCATCTTAGACTAAGAGCCGTCTTATGATCAGGCTTGATCCCCTGGAGAAGGCTATGGCAATCCACTCCAGTACTCTTGCCTGGAAAATTCCATGGACGGAGGAGCCTGGTAGGCTGCAGTCCATGGGGTCGCAGAGCCGGACACAACAAAGCGACTGAACAACGACTTCATATGTTGCAGTCTCGACCCTCCCCCTCACCTCCGAAAGTGACCTCACTTAGAGACAGTCCTTCCAGAGGTAACCCTAACCCAGTGTGACTGTCCTCATAAGAAGGGGACATGTGGACACAGACACTCAGAGAGATGAGGACATGCAGACAGGGAGAAGACGGCTGTCTACAACCCAGGGGAGAGGCTGGGAACAGACCTCACAAGGAATTGATCCTGCTCACACTTAGATTTTGGTTTTCTGGCCTCTAGGATCAGGTGAAAACAAATTGTCATTTAAATCACCCAGCCGTGCAGCCCCAGGAAAGCTAATAGAGGTCTTGTGACACCAAAGAATGTCTAGGCTGCTACCCTCGGGGAGAGGAGGGAGGAGAAATGGAAGGTCCTGTGGGCAGCCAGAGGGGGACTTTGGGGCTGAGAGTGTGGGCAGAGGGTGGGCACGGAGAAAGAAGCCTGAAGGAGCATCAGATGCTGAGCCCAGGAACCAAGTCTGAGGGCCAACAGAAGCCAGTCTCACAGCACGAGTCTCTGGAAATCATACTCTCAGAAATGTCTCCAACTCCACTGGCAACGTTGAAAATGCAAGCCACTGACACATTGACCCTGGGAGATCAAGAACTTTTTTAAAAATTTGATTGCAGTGATTGATTTATGTGAGTTTCTTGGACCATGTTCATTGTCAACAATAATATGAGCTTCCGCAGCTGGTGCAGGGATGGGTTTACCGGCATCTGGGGCTGCCCGTGGTTCTCTGGACCAACAGCCATGGGTGATGCATCCTGCCTGGCCTTGCAGGGCGGCTGGACTCCCCTGCCCGCAGACGAGGTGTGAAGACTGATTGCCTGCTTTCGATAACCAGCTTGACACAGAACTAGGAAACTTCCAAAGTCAAGTGAAAATGAAAGAGAAAGTCTGCTCAGTCATGTCTGACTCTTTGCGACCCCATGGACTATACAGTCCATGGAATTCTCCAGGCCAGAATACTGGAGTGGGCAGTCTTTCCCTTCTCCGGGGCATCTTCCCAACCCAGGGATCAAACCCTAGTCTCCCACACTGCAGGCAGATTCTTTACCAGCTGAGCCACCAGGGAAGCCCCTGGTCAAGTTAGGGGGTAAGGAAATAGGCTGAGGACTTGAATTTTAGTTCATTAATGTCCAAACAACATGGGAACTTTCTGAAGCCAGAATATTTAGTCTTAAAAATCCTTCCTGGGGTCACGATGGGGGTCCAGTGGAGAGGGATGGGGCACTGGGTGAGAAGGCTGGCAGGTGAGAGTTTCCTCCGTTAGAATGCACGAAAGTAAAGTGTATTGGGATGCTGGAAGGACAATACCTGCTTGGCAAATGAGTGGAAGGAAAAACTTAAAATGAAGAGTTTGGGCTGGCAGTTCTTGGTTCTCAGGAAGGTCACATAAGGATGAATAATGAACTTTCTCAGGGCCAATTCCTGGACAGCGGATCCTGTTTTATTGTCCAAAGAAAGGCAGGGTCTATTCTCCAATGTTCTGTAGGCTGTCGAGATGGGGGATAAATCTGAGACCGCCTTTAAATACTGGGTTTCAATTGCCTTCTTTCTTCCCTGGGCAGATATACGGGCTTGTGGTATGATTTAGTGCCCAAGCCCCAAGGAGCTGGAGTGCTCCGTAGGACCAAGACAGGACTTTCCAATTATTTTTGTGCTTTCTGCTGAGGACAAGACTCAGTTCTCAGGAAAGGGACGTTCAAGCCTGATGATTCTTCTTGGGAGGAAGAGTGAGAGGCCATAGCTAGGGCTGGCCTGGCTCCCCTACCGCTTCAGGGTTTGGGAAGACTGCCTATATAACGGTAATAGTAATAGCAACAGTAACAGTAATAGTAGTAGCAATAATAATAGTTGCGCTTCCCAGGTGGCATTAGTAGTAAAGAACCTGCCTGCAATGCAGGAGGCGCTAGAGATGCAGGTTCGATCCCCAGATCAGAAAGACCTGCTGGAGAAGGAAAGAGCAACCTTCTCCAGTATTCTTGACTGGAGAATCCCATGGACAGACGGAGCCTGGAGGGCTACAGTCCATGGGGTCGCAAAGACAACTGGGGGACGGAGCACATATAATCATAGTTGCTGTTTTGCGCTTCAAGTAGGAGAGGTGTTCATTGCTTAAACTTTCTCCCCTCTTGGTTCTCTTTAACCAACTAAAGAGCTAAATAAGGTCAAAGAGTCACCTGAAGCCTAAGAATCCCTCATAAAACTGGACAGCAGCTCTCCTCTCTGACATTACACATTCCATGATCAGCTCTCTCAAGAGAGGTTCTGCTCCCAAGAGGATGGTGGTGGGCAGGGTCAGAGGGCAGCAGACTCCAGAAAGTGCCCATATCCACTCAGGGGCCTGGCTCCTGGCAGCTGTGACCTACTGGATTTGCCCAGTTCTCCTTGATCTCCCCGAGCAGACAAGTCACTCCTTCTCTCCTTGGAGCACAGGTCAGGGGTGGGGAAAGAAACCAGAAGTGTTTATTACAACATTTCTCTCTTCTAAGTCTGGAGTAAGGAGTTAAAATATAAGGCATAGGATCATCATTGTATACCTTCAATAACTGTAATTGTTGAGGACTTCCCCTGGTGCCAGGTATTCTGATGAGGATATTACATGNTATTGGGATGCTGGAAGGACAATACCTGCTTGGCAAATGAGTGGAAGGAAAAACTTAAAATGAAGAGTTTGGGCTGGCAGTTCTTGGTTCTCAGGAAGGTCACATAAGGATGAATAATGAACTTTCTCAGGGCCAATTCCTGGACAGCGGATCCTGTTTTATTGTCCAAAGAAAGGCAGGGTCTATTCTCCAATGTTTTGTAGGCTGTCGAGATGGGGGATAAATCTGAGACCACCTTTAAATACTGGGTTTCAATTGCCTTCTTTCTTCCCTGGGCAGATATACGGGCTTGTGGTATGATTTAGTGCCCGAGCCCCAAGGAGCTGGAGTGCTCCGTAGGACCAAGACAGGACTTTCCAATTATTTTTGTGCTTTCTGCTGAGGACAAGACTCAGTTCTCAGGAAAGGGACGTTCAAGCCTGATGATTCTTCTTGGGAGGAAGAGTGAGAGGCCATAGCTAGGGCTGGCCTGGCTCCCCTACCGCTTCAGGGTTTGGGAAGACTGCCTATATAACGGTAATAGTAATAGCAACAGTAACAGTAATAGTAGTAGCAATAATAATAGTTGCGCTTCCCAGGTGGCATTAGTAGTAAAGAACCTGCCTGCAATGCAGGAGGCGCTAGAGATGCAGGTTCGATCCCCAGATCAGAAAGACCTGCTGGAGAAGGAAAGAGCAACCTTCTCCAGTATTCTTGACTGGAGAATCCCATGGACAGACGGAGCCTGGAGGGCTACAGTCCATGGGGTCGCAAAGACAACTGGGGGACGGAGCACATATAATCATAGTTGCTGTTTTGCGCTTCAAGTAGGAGAGGTGTTCATTGCTTAAACTTTCTCCCCTCTTGGTTCTCTTTAACCAACTAAAGAGCTAAATAAGGTCAAAGAGTCACCTGAAGCCTAAGAATCCCTCATAAAACTGGACAGCAGCTCTCCTCTCTGACATTACACATTCCATGATCGGCTCTCTCAAGAGAGGTTCTGCTCCCAAGAGGATGGTGGTGGGCAGGGTCAGAGGGCAGCAGACTCCAGAAAGTGCCCATATCCACTCAGGGGCCTGGCTCCTGGCAGCTGTGACCTACTGGATTTGCCCAGTTCTCCTTGATCTCCCCGAGCAGACAAGTCACTCCTTCTCTCCTTGGAGCACAGGTCAGGGGTGGGGAAAGAAACCAGAAGTGTTTATTACAACATTTCTCTCTTCTAAGTCTGGAGTAAGGAGTTAAAATATAAGGCATAGGATCATCATTGTATACCTTCAATAACTGTAATTGTTGAGGACTTCCCCTGGTGCCAGGTATTCTGATGAGGATATTACATGCATCATTAATTTTTAAGGTGGTTTTGATTTCTTGACAAGGGACCAGAAATCACAGGCTTGCAAGTTCCTCTAAACAGTCACTGGCTCCACAAGCCAAGCTTTGGGTGCTTGGGTAAAAGCAAAGTGCTTTTACCCCTAGACAGTCATCAGGGACCATGGTTGGCCATAGGCTTGGTCTGCTGTGGGTCTTAGGGATCGGGAGCTCAGGAGGAGAAGGGATTGTCCGAATTTTCACATTCCAAGGACCCACTCAGTATGATTGGTTCAAGGATGAAGTTTGACTCAGGTTAGTTCAGGTTCAGTTCAGTCGCTCAGTCGGGTCCGACTCTTTGCAACCCCATGGACTGCAGCATGCCAGGCTTCCCTGTCCATCACCAGCTCCTGAAGCTTACTCGAACTCATGACTTTTGAGTTGGAGATGTCATTCAACCATCTCATCCTCTGTGATCCCTTTCTCTTCCTGCCTTCAATCTTTCCCAGCATCAGGGTCTTTTCCAATGAATCAGTTCTTTGCATCAGGTGACCAAAGTATTGGAGTTTTGGCTTCAGCAACAGTCCTTCCAGTGAATATTCAGGACTGATTTCCTTTAGAAAGGGCTGGTTGGATCTCCTTGCAGTCCAAGGGACTATCAAGAGTCTTCTCCAGCACCACAGTTCAAAAGTATCAATTCTTCGGTGCTCAATTTTCTTTATGGTGCAACTCTCACATCCGTACATGACTACTGGAAAAACCATAGCTTTGTCTAGACCAGGGGACAAAATACTGGAACTTTCTTTGGACCTTTTCTTTCCCAGAAACAGCAGCTTTTTTGTTCGTGGAGGTTGCTGATGATGTGGGTAATGGCGGGTTTCCCTGGTGGCTCAGATGGTAAAGAATCCACCTGTAATGTAGGAGAACTGGGTTTGATCCCTGGGTTGGGAAGATCCCCTGGAGGAGGGAATGGCAAACCACTCCAGTATTTTTGCCTGGAGAATCCCCATGGACAGAGAAGCCTGGTGGGCTACAGTCCTTGGGGTCGCAAAGAGTCAGATACAATTGAGTGACTAAGCATAACAATATTAAGAGTGGGCATTTGGGGGAACCCTAGTAGAGAGGCCCAGCTTGGGAGGAAAGCTAAACCAGAAATCAAGTCTTAGTGATCTTGTTCAAAAACTTGGGCCCCTTGCTAGAGGCTGAGCTAGACATGCTTCTGGCTTTCTAGTCCACTGAGGCTGCGTGTTCTCTCCCCTTTTTTGTGTTGGGTTTCTGTTGCACACAACTAAAAAAAGTGTTGGTTAATGTATTTGTGGATCTTCCCAACAGGATGAATGATCTTCAGAGAGTTTATTGTAGAAATGAAGTAGAAAAATGCATACCTAATGTTCTTAGAGCTTCTGTGACCACACGTAGCCCGCTCCCACCTCCAGGCTAAACCAGAGCCTCTGAAGGGGTCACCACACTTGCCCTTTTAAATTTGGGATGAAATGCCATAGTCATTCACAGGAAGGGTACCTGGAGATGTCAGCCCGCAGCCTTGAGAATCTTAGCTGGGCTTGATCAGTCCAGCTTTGGTCACTAATTGGGCGTGGGGAAAGGGGTCCTGAAAAAGAGGATGTGCTGAAGGCACTTTATTATATGGGGAAGAGAGGTGGACATTATGTCGTCAGGCTGACCAGGGAGGATGCAGAGCAGTCAGGGCTGGCTGGAGGGAGCCCTGAAGATGCAGGGAGAGGTGAAGGGGTCAAACACCAAGTGTTCCTCAGTAGAGGTGTGACCGGAAGTGCAGAGAAGACAAATCTCCCCAGGTCTCAACTTGGCAATGAGCCGCCCCTACCCTCAGACAGTCATGGAAAAGGAGCCACGTCATCCATCAGGGAAATGGAGTGTGATCTGGGTCAGACTCTAGAGTGATTGTGGGTTGGGGGTGTGGGCAGCCTCGGTGGGGGAATGGAGGCAATCCCAAGCGTGTCCCGGGTGTTCACACAGGTGTGTCCGTGGGTACAGGTGGTGTTTCAGAATCATCAGAGGGTGGGCTCAGCCAACAGGCAGCTGTCAGCCAAGGGGCCCTTCCGCTTGTAATTGAGAAACGGCAGTGTGCTCTCTCTCCCGGAGCAGGATGATAGTAATTAATTGTTCATTGATCCCCACAGGTCAGCTGGGGGTCAGGGAAGTTGCTCCAGTGGCCTCCCAGTTTGCCAGGCAGCCAGGGAGCAGTGGTTTGAGACCTCCATGGGAACTGTCCTGTGCCCTAAATGCTGACAAAAGGTGACGGGGTAATTATGGTTACCTCGGTGTCTGTTATTACTAATGATACGCGAGCAAGCCATTCAGGAACACCATGCCAGCACACCATCGAAGACGGGAAGGAGGAGCAGGAAGCGTGAGCGACAGCGGACACTTGTCAGTGTGGGATGCAGCAGCAGGACCGTTAAGGTCACTATCAGAAGCTTAAGTAAGTGTCCANAGGCAGCCAGGGAGCAGTGGTTTGAGACCTCCATGGGAACTGTCCTGTGCCCTAAACCCTGACAAAAGGTGACGGGGTAATTATGGTAACCTCGGTGTCTGTTATTACTAATGATACGCGAGCAAGCCGTTCAGGAACACCATGCCAGCACACCATCGAAGACGGGAAGGAGGAGCAGGAAGCGCGAGCGACAGCGGACACTTGTCAGTGTGGGATGCAGCAGCAGGACCGTTAAGGTCACTATCAGAAGCTTAAGTAAGTGTCCATCTGGGTGTGAAGGAGCGCCTGGAAAGCCATGCAGGGCTCACTGCCAATCCATACAGGAGTCAACAGTCTAAGGTGGAGAACTCTTACACCGTCCGAAGGGCACACAGAGTGGATGGATTCAACAAGATNCATCTGGGTGTGAAGGAGCGCCTGGAAAGCCATGCAGGGCTCACTGCCAATCCCTACAGGAGCCAACAGTCTAAGGTGGAGAACTCTTACACCGTCCGAAGGGCACACAGAGTGGATGGATTCAACAAGATTCAGGTCAGGTCAGCAAAGCCTTCTCCCATCTGCCGTGTTCTTCTAGACTCCAATGATCCCCGACATGATCTCCCAGGGATGGGGGGCTTGGTGCTAAGGCCTCAGGTTACATTTATGTTCCCGTGGAGTTTATACAGGTCCCCGGTTACCCTGCTTGTCTGCGTCTCTCCCCTCCAACCAGACTGTAAGCTTTGAGAAGGCTGGAACCATCTCGGATGCCTTAAACCACAGCCACCGCCAACACTGAGTGTTGCGTTGTTCCAGGCACATAGTAAGCTCCATAATGCTTGGTGCAGCATGACACATGTACTAGTTCTTAATAAATATTGATTGATTAAAAATATGGAACCTAATTATTGCATTGATCATGAGGATGGTGAGTGGTGGGGGTAGGGTCCTGCTATGGTGAAATCTTGGTGGGTTCACTATTTCCCAGAGGAGAAGAGGTTCAAGGTGTTAACCTTTCTGGTTATCTGCACTTGTATCTCAAAGGCTATGGGGTGAGATTACTGATGGAGTCTGTAATTGAGTTTTTTCAGGGATGTATACTATCTCTGAGTTTGGGCAGAGCTAATCTAGCTAACACTAAAACAATTTAGTGTCTACATTTCAGAGGCAAAGCCATTTTGACTCGGGGGAGAGAGAGCGCTTTGATGAAACCAAGGATCCGCTTTTCTTCTAAACACGGGTGCTTTCTGCGCCTCTGCCTTTTCCTATTGGGCGGAGCTGGACGTGGTTGCCTTTTGCAGCTCTTAGAGGCGGGACAGTTCTCTCACTGAAGAACCTTCCATCTGTTCGATGCCTCCCCCCAGAGCCAGCAGCCACCACGAAATCNTGATGAGTGCCCTATTTGCTTTAGGACAGAACTGATTGCTTCCGGGTCTGCAACTGCAGACTCCCTGTTTGTATTCCCTTCACGGGTTGGAGATGAAGCAGACTGGACGCAAATGCCCGGGGGCACTGCCTTTCTCCAAGTGGGAAGGGCCTTGTGTGGGGGCTTGGAGACCTGAGCTCAGTCCAGATAGCCCCATGACCCCCTGCGTGACCTCAGGCCGCCCCTGTGTCCTCCGTGGGCCCAGTTCCCTGACATGCCCACCTGCGACTCCACAGCAAACGTGGAAACTCCATCAGGAAGGCCACTTCTGAAAGCCTCCTGTGTGATCTGGAACGCGGAGGTCAGACTCTGACTCGGGAGCACAGGTTGATTTTTCAAGTCGGTTCATTGTGTCCCAGTGCTGGAGAGGTGAGATCACTGAAACCAGTGGTTAGTTTTGAGTGGCTGAGTTTTAAACCCAGGACTTAAGGGGGTGGGTTTGAATGGCTGGACATCCTTCTAGGAGATCTTAGGGTCAAGGCCTGGGACTGCGGGCGGGGCGGGGGCTGGAGGGGCCAGGAAGCCCTGAGGCCGGGCTGGGGAAGCCCGTGCTGAATGGTCAGTAGACTGGATGCCCCTGTCTCCTCAAAGCTCTCCCCCAGCACCCCGCATGTGAAGTACCTGGTCTCCTCCACGAAATGCACTGATTTAGAAATACTTTAGGCTCCTGGTTTCTGTCAGTCAGCACACATCACTGATAATTGAGTGTCTAGTCTAGACAACATATGGAGTGGACAAACAATTCCAGGCAAAATTTTAAAATAGTAAAAATCACGAATATGTTTATACAACACACACACACACACACACACACACACACACACACACCCCTATACAGCTTATTGTGAATACGTGCGTCCATGGTCTCTTTGTCTCTCTTCAACAACTGAAAACAGGTCCTGAGCCCTTACAGGATCTGGGAGCTTCAGGTTGGGAGACTGAGTTTCCAGACTAGGATCAGGAAGAGGGTCCTGGCAGACCCCTGTCTGGGCTGCGTGGAGCCAAGGACGGTGGCCCCTGGAGAGCCTCCCGGGCTTGGAGCCCCCGACCCACTGTCAGCACAGGGCCTGGCCCGACCTCCTGGGCAGGGTCCTCTCGGCCTGCTCCCAGGCCGCCCTCCTGCTCCTCCCAGCCCTGTCCGGCAGCAGCTCATCTCCCCAGCTCCCTGACACAGGCTAATTGCTTGTAACCAAACTTGGCCTTAGAAATGTCAGGCGTCATGGGAAGCGGGAGGGGGAGGAAGGGGATCAAAAAGAACGAGAAGAGCTGGGCAGAAANTTCCAGGCAAAATTTTAAAATAGTAAAAATCACGAATATGTTTATACAACACACACACACACACACACACACACACACACACACACCCCTATACAGCTTATTGTGAATACGTGCGTCCATGGTCTCTTTGTCTCTCTTCAACAACTGAAAACAGGTCCTGAGCCCTTACAGGATCTGGGAGCTTCAGGTTGGGAGACTGAGTTTCCAGACTAGGATCAGGAAGAGGGTCCTGGCAGACCCCTGTCTGGGCTGCGTGGAGCCAAGGACGGTGGCCCCTGGAGAGCCTCCCGGGCTTGGAGCCCCCGACCCACTGTCAGCACAGGGCCTGGCCCGACCTCCTGGGCAGGGTCCTCTCGGCCTGCTCCCAGGCCGCCCTCCTGCTCCTCCCAGCCCTGTCCGGCAGCAGCTCATCTCCCCAGCTCCCTGACACAGGCTAATTGCTTGTAACCAAACTTGGCCTTAGAAATGTCAGGCGTCATGGGAAGCGGGAGGGGGAGGAAGGGGATCAAAAAGAACGAGAAGAGCTGGGCAGAAGCCACACAGAGCGGGCAGCCCCCGGGGCCCCCGGGGCTGGCCGGGTTCATTAACTGATCCGGATCCAGAAGGTCACCACCTTGCCCAGCGGCTGCTCCGGCCCCGCAGTCTCCAGGTAGCAGCTGTCAGGAGAACACCTTGGAAAGGGCAGGGAAGCGTCAGCGGGCCCTCAGCCCTGCAGAGTGCCCGGGGGCCCGCCCGGGTCAGCCCGCCTCCAAATGCCAAAGTGAAAGCATTTATTAAGCCAGCTCCTTCCAGTCCGCTGGGCCCTCCGCTGACAGGAGGCTGGCTCCTTCAAAGGCCCGGCCTTGACTCTTGGGGGCCGCGGGGTCCCCTTCTTGACCTCCTCCCGCCTCACCACACCTGCTTCTGCTGCTCTGGCTAGGACGGGGCTGCAAGCTAAGAAATGGCAAGCATGGCCTTGGAGTTTGCTCTCAAGAAGCCCTGTTTTCAGTGCGCTAGTGGTCTCTGGCTTTAGAGCTCTTGATGTCACAGTCATTCAAAAACTGGAGCAGTGAGGTGTGTTCTCTGGGGCACCGCAGTTCTCTGCAGAAAGGTCTGGCCAAGGGCAGCACCCCAGGCAAAGAGAGGCAGGGGCATGCAGGGGGCTTCCCCGGGGGGGTGGGCTTCCTTGGCTTTTCTGCCCCAATCCCCTCCACTCCAGACCCACGCCGCTCACGCACTGCGTGGGTCCCCTAGTGCCCGAGGGTCAGCGGTTTCTGGTCCTTCGCATCCAAATATGAAAATTAAACACTCTTGAGATCACCTCCTTGCCTCTCTGGTGAGGTCCTACTGCGTGTTCAGAGGCAGCCCCGAGCACACAACTAAACCCACTCTGCTTGTATTTTGGCGTCCCATGGGGTTGCCAAGAGTTGGACATGACTGAGCAACTTCACTTTCACTTTTCACTTTCATACATTGGAGAAAGTCGTGTCCTGCTCTTTGCTCCACACAGTGTAGGAGTTACAAGCCAGACTCCCTGAGTTCCGTTTCTCCGCACCTTCTAGCTGTGTGACCTTGAACAAGTCACTTCACGGCTGTATATCTCAACTTTCCCCCCAGCAAAACAGTGTAGTGTCTATGTCCATGGGGTTATTGCAAGAATTAAATGAGTTAATACAGGTAAAGCGTCAAGAAACATGCCTGGCATGTGGTAAATAGGATATAAGTTTATTGGTGCTATGTTTTTTTCATTTTCTGCTTGAAACCTTTGCAAGTCTGCTTTTAAGGGTAGCTCCTCTTTCCCCAAAACCCACTGTTAGGAGAGGATTCGATGGAACAGCGTCATCCAGCGGGGACTGACCACCTACTACACAGTGTCAGGCACTGTGCAGACAGAGACTAGTCAGACCCCGGCAGATGCCCATCACGTGCATCTCCCAATGGATGTGGTCTCTCGCACTGAGGTTGTCAGCAAACCTAGGTGGACAGCTCCGTGGCTGGCGGATAATGTCAAGGGTCATAGGGCAGGAGTGGTGAAGGGCTGCCAGGGGCTGGAGCCAAGCCCTCTTGACCACACATGTGGTTTTTTGGTTGTTTACTCAATAATAGTGAAAGAGACTTAACGGGCACGTCAATCGAATCCTATATGTGGACCTGGTTTGGATCTTGCTTTGAACAAACCAACTGTAAAACCACACTTTTGAGACCACTGGGAAAATCTGATCATGGACTGGTTGTTAGGCATGATCATGGTATCATGGTTATGTTTCAAAAAGTCTTTCTTAACTAGAAATATACACTTGACTGTTTATAGATGAAGTGATGCAAAGTCCAGAGTTTTGTTTTTTTCCTAGCTTTGTTGATATATGATTTACAAATAAAAATTAAATGTATTTAGGCTGTAAGGCAATGACAACCCACTCTAGTACTCTTGCCTGGAGAATCCCATGGGTGGAGGAGCCTGGTAGGCTGCAGCCCATGGGGTCGCCAAGAGTTGGACACAACTGCGTGACTTCACTTTCACTTTTCACTTTCATGCATTGGAGAAAGAAATGGCACCCCCAGGGACAGGGGAGCCTGGTGGGCAGCCGCCTATGGGGTCACACAGAGTCGGACACATCTGATGTGACTTAGCAGCAGCAGCAGCAGGCTGTATGGCGTGATTTTTCAGCCGTGAACAGTGCAATGATCTGTGCGTTGCTGAGAAATGATTTTTGGTGGTTGTTGTTTGGTCACTAAGTCGTGTCCTGCTCTTTGCGACCCCATGGACTGTAATCCATCAGGCTTCTCTCTCCATGGAATTTTCCGGGCAAGAATGCTGGAGTAGGTTGCCATTTCCTTCTCCTGGAATCTTCCCGACCCAGGGATTGAACCCATGACTCCTATTTGGCAGCCCTCTTCTGCTTGGCAGGCAGATTCTTTGCCACTGAGTCACCCGGAAATCCAAAATGATGTCCACTGTCAAATTAATGAACGCA
Source organism: Raphicerus campestris (assembly GCA_006410735.1). Taxonomy (NCBI): domain Eukaryota; kingdom Metazoa; phylum Chordata; class Mammalia; order Artiodactyla; family Bovidae; genus Raphicerus; species Raphicerus campestris. The sequence continues at coordinate 883,550 of SJYW01038126.1, forward strand.
TCAATTGCCTCAGCTTTTGTGAGGTGAGGTGACTAGTGTGCATGTGTGTGAGAGTATGGTGAGAACACTTCAGATCTATCCTTTAGATAACTTACAATGCGATATTTTTAACTATAATCATCACCTTGCTGTACATTAGATCCCCAGAATTTATTCATCTTGTAACTGGAAGTTTGATCTCCTTGCAGTCCAAGGGATTCTCAAGAGTCTTCTCCCCACACTACAGTTCAAAAGCATCAATTCTTCAGCACTCAGCCTTCTTTATGGCCCAACTCTCACATCCATACGTGACTACTACCAGTCAATCCTAAAGGAAATCAGTCCTGAATATTCACTGGAAGGACTGATGCTGAAGCTGAAGCTCCAATACTTTGGCCACATGATGCAAAGAACAGACTCCTTGGGAAAGACCCTGTTGCTGGAAAAGATTGAAGGTAGGAGGAGAAGGGGACGACAGAGGATGAGATGGTTGAATGGCATCACTGACTCAATGGACACGAGTTTGAGTAAGCTCTGGGAGTTGGTGATGGACAGGGAAGCCTCGTGTACTGTAGTCCATGGGGTCGCAAAGAGTTGGACACAACTGAGTGACTGAACAGAAATGATAACTGGAAGTTTGTCCCCTTTGGCCAACATCTCCCCATTTTCCCCACCCACCTCCTGGTAGCCACCATTATACTCTCTGTCTTTATGAGTTTGGCTTTTTCAGATTTCACATATAAGTGAGACAATAGAGCATTTGTCCTTCTGTATCTGCTTGCTTTAGTTAGCATAATGTCCTCAGGGCTCATCCATATTATTGCAAATGACAGAATTTCCACTTTTATATGCTCCAAATACTAGCCCATTGTATGTACGCCGCCATTTCTCTACCCAGTCGTCCTGGGACTGGAGAGACACTTAGGCTGTTTCTGTGTCTTTGCTGTTGTTCAGCCTCTAAGTCATGTTGGACTTTTTGCGACTCCGTGGAGGGTAGCCCGCCAGCCTCCTGTGCCCATGGCGTTTCCCAGGCAGGAATACTGGAGTGGGTTGCCGCTTCCTTCGCCATTCCACATCTTGGTTACTGTGAATAATACTTCACACGAACAGCTACCGGTGTGTCATCAGGAATGTGCTGTAAGTACGGGAATGGAGGTATCTCCCAAGATACTGATTTCATTTCTTTTGCAGATACAGCCAGAAGTAGGATTCTTGGATCATGGTCGTTGTCTTTGTAATTTTTAGGAGAACCTCCATGCTGCTTTCACAGTGGCTGCCCCAGTTTGCATTCCCACTGACAGTGCACGAAGCTTCCCTTTTCTCCACATCCTCAACTACTCTTGTCCACTCTCGTCTTTTTGATGAGAGCGACTCTCACATTCTAACATGTGTGAAGTAGTATCTCATGAGATCGTTTTTTCTTTTGTCTTCACATTGGTTTTTCTTTATGTTTTGTTAATTGGAGGATAATTGCTTCACAGCGTTGTGCTAGTCTCTGCTGCACAGCGTGAATCAGGTGTGAGTACACGCGCATCCCCTCTTGAATCTCCCTCCCTCCCCATCCCCATCCTGCCCCTCTGGGTCACCACAGAACCCTGAGCGGAGCTCCCTGTGCGACACAGCCGCTGCCTGCTCACAATCCGCTTCACACACAGCGGTGTGTTATGTCGGTGCATACACATATTCTCAGTTCGCCCCGCCCTCTCCTTCTCCTGCTGTGTCCACAGTCCATTCTCAACGTCTGCATCTCTCTTCCTGCCCTGCAAATAGGTTCATCAGTACCATTTTCCTGGTTCCTGTATATATGCATTAATACACAATATTCATTTCAATGTAGCTTTGATTTGCATTTCTTTGATGATTAGTGATGAGCACCTTTTTGTTCACTGAGAGTCGGACACGACTGAGCAGCAAGCACACACCTTTTTGTTAATCTGTTGGCCATTTGTGTGTCTTCTTTGGAGAAGTGCCCGTTCAGGTAGTTTGCCCATATTTCAATCAGATTAGTTGTTTGCTACTGAGTTTTAGGTGTTTCATCAGGAATCTGCCATACAGTGTGGGGTGACAGGGAAAAGAATGAAGATAAAACAAGACTGACCAAACTGGATAATTGTTGAAGCTGGGAGACAGCTACAAGGGAGTTTGTTTTTCTATGTATTTGAGAATTTCTATAATAAAAAGTTAAAATGAAACACAGTGGACCCTATAAATAGTCAACTAATCTTTGACAAAGGAGCAAAGGCAATATAATTAAACAAACATAATGTCTGACAAATGGTGCTGGATCAACTGAACATCCACATGCAAAATAAATTAACCTAGACAGACCTCCACAAAAATTAACTCAAAATGGGTCAGAGACCTAAATAGAAAATGTAAAAGTATAAAACTCCTTGAAGATAATATAAGAGAACACCTAGAGAACCTTGGGTATGATGGTGCTTTTTTAGATATAACACCAAAGACATGATCCATGAAAGAAATAATTGATAAGCTAGACTTCATTAAAATGAGAAACCTCTGCTCTGTGAAAGACAATGTCAAGAGAATTAGAAGGCAAACCATGGACTGGGAAAAAATATTTGTACAAGACACATCTGATAAAGGAAGGTTATCCAAAATATACCAAGAACTTTGAAAACTTTACAATAAGAAAATAATCTGGTTTTAAAAACAGACCAAAGACCTTAATAGACACCTCACTGAAGAAGATATACAGATGACAGAAAAGTTTTTGAAAAGCTGCTCCACATCCTCTGTCAACAGGGAAATGCAAATTAAAACAACAACGAGAAACCACTACACACCTATTAAAAAGGACAAAATCCAGAACCCTGACAACACCAAGTGCCAAAGAGAACAGGGAGCAACAGGAACTCTGTGACACTGTGGCCAGGAATGCAGAATGGTGCAGCCGTTTTGGAAGACTGCTGGTTTCTTACAAAACTACGCTTACTCTTATCATACGACCCAGCAATCATGTCCTGCAGTCTTTGCCCAGAGAAGTTGAAAACTCATGTCCATACATATAACTGTAGCCACTTTAACTATAACTGCCACAGCTTGGGAATAACCAAGATGTCCTTCAGTAGGTCGATGGAGACGCCCACATCCTCTGTGAGTCTAACTGCATGACATCTGGAAAGGGCAAAGCAACAAAGACAGTGGAAAAGGTCAGTGGTTACCAAGGGTGGACAGAAGGGGAGAGATGCGTAAGGAGAGCATGGAGCGTTTTTAGGGCAGTGAAAATACTTGATCCCATAGTAATGGACACCTGCCATTATATATTAATATTCACGCAAACCCATAGAACACACAACACCAAGAGTGATCCTTAAGGCAAACTATAGATTTTGGTGACTCTAATGTGTTAACATAGGTTCATCCTTGGTAACAACTGTACCAATCTAGTGAGTGATGCTGGTTACCAGGGGAGGCTATTCATGTGTTTTGGAGCAGGGGGTGTGTGGGAAATCTCGACCTCCCTCTCAGTTTTGTTGTAAATCTAAAATTGCTCCAAAAAATAAAAATAAATAAATAAAAGTACCACGCACAGTGACGAGGCAGCTGCTTTGACTGGGACAAAACTGCCCACAACCTTGCCCTTCAGACCTGGGCGTGGCCAGCTGCTTCTTATCCCAGGGGCCTCTGTCTGACCACGTGTCCTTATCACGAAGCAAGCATACTCTGACAGTTAACCCAGGGGCTATATGGACCAAGAATTCATGGTTTTGAAGAAGCCCTACAGGTAAAACATGGAAACCAGGACAGTCCACTCCTGGGATTGTAGTGCACGTGCTAACCAGCCTCTTCCCATTCTGATCCAGGTGCCGCCAAGGAATTGCCTTAACCCCCTCATGCATGCACAAGGAAGAGATTTCCATTGCCTTAAAAGGCCCCGGTGTCCCTGGGCTCCTACGCTGTGCTGTTCCCAGAAGATCCTACTGGTGCCAGAAAGCCGGACGGGTGTGCCCCTGTCAGTGCCTCCGCCTCCTGCTTGAAGCATCCGTCCCTGAACATCTGGAGGAATGGCCGTCACTTCCCGATTGTTTACATGCAGTTCACAGTACTCTCTGCCAGAGAGCCCCATCACTCTCCCAAAACACCTCCAGAAATACTCTCCCAAAACACCTCCAGAAAGTCACCAGAGGTTCCTTTTTGCTCCCTCCCTCTTCGCTGAGTCCACTCCACAGCCCTGTTTTGGAGCTTGGGCAACTGGTGGGGAGGTGACAGGGTTGTTCACCATCGTAGAAAAGCTACACGGCCCTACTGGGCTGTGGGGAAGGTGCTGGATTAGAGGTCAGGGGCTCTGGGATTCAGAGATCTCTTTTCTGTTATCTGTCAATCCTAAAGGAAATCAGTCCTGAATATTCATTGGAAGGACTGATGCTGAAGCTGAAACTCCAATTATTGGCCACATGATGCAAAGAACAGACTTATTTGAAAAGACCCTGATGCTGGGAAAGATTGAAGGCAGGAGGAGAAGGGGACGAGAGGATGAGATGGTTGGCATCACCAACTCAATGGATGTGAGTTTGAATAAGCTCCAGGAGTTGGTGATGGACAGGGTGGCCTGGCGTGCTGCAATTCATGGGGTCGCAAAGAGTTGGACACGACTGAGCGACTGAACTGAACTTTCTGTCATCTGGTTTGGGTAATAAAAGGCAATTCCTTTTATCTTCTCTCATTTCACCTGTTCTCGTTTGGAGGACTGGATTGTAAGGCTGTGTCCCACTCTGAAAGTCAACTATGTCCTCCTTTTAAAGAGTGCCTGACTCATTTCCACTTGAGGGAGAGCCCTCACGGACCCCATCTCTCCACACAGTGCCCCAGTGATGGTGGGAACGGCCTCCATGCCTCCCAATGGGGCCGGTGCAGGCTTAGGCAGGACGCTGCCCAGCTCCTGGGAGCTCTCACCACTGCAGTCCTCGAGGAGGAGAGCTGAGCAGTACCCAGATCAAAACCGACCTTTGAGCCCACTGTGGGAGGGGATGCGGTTTTGTCAGATAAGCCTGGGGCTGCTTGCAAGAACTTCTGGGCAATCCTGGGGATGTCAGCACACCAATTAACAAGTTTCTGTTAAGCCTGCCCCTTTGCAGTCAACTAGCTAGAGTTCTTGCCATTTGGGAATCCTTTTCCACCTACCTGAAATTCTGGTCTCTCGGCTCCCCCAGCCCCACCTGGAGGAGGGGGTGGGATAGAAGGCAGCCAAATGTTGTCTGCTTGGAGTCCTTTCTAAGCAGCNGGTACCCAGATCAAAACCGACCTTTGAGCCCACTGTGGGAGAGGATGCGGTTTTGTCAGATAAGCCTGGGGCTGCTTGCAAGAACTTCTGGGCAATCCTGGGGATGTGAGCACACCAATTAACATGTTTCTGTTAAGCCTGCCCCTTTGCAGTCAACTAGCTAGGGTTCTTGCCATTTGGGAATCCTTTCCCACCTACCTGAAATTCTGGTCTCTTGGCTCCCCCAGCCCCACCTGGAGGAGGGGGTGGGATAGAAGGCAGCCAAATGTTGTCTGCTTGGAGTCCTTTCTAAGCAGCTGCTGGCACTCTGCCCCAGGTCCCCCTGGCCTTGGCAGTGGGGTCCCCTGAGGGAACAGCACTCAAAGCCAGTTCAGGGTGCCGGTGAAGAGGAAGAGGCAGGACCCTCTGGCGTCAGACGCCTGAGATCCATTACCAGCCCAGCTACTTACCGGTCCTAGGTGCTATGCTGTGCTGTGCTTAGTCGCTCACTCGTGTCCGACTCTTTGGGACCCCATGGACTGTAGCCTCCCAGGCTCCTCTGTCTATGGGATTCTCCAGGCAAGAATACTGGAGTGGGTTGCCATGCCCTCCTGCAGGGGATCTTCCCAACCCAGGAACAGAACTCAGGTCTCCCTCATTGCCATTGCCAAAGAATCTCCTGGATTCTTTACCATCTGAGCCACCCGGGAAGCCCCTTAGGAACCAGGGCCAGCTATTTGACGTTTCTAGNTGCCATGCCCTCCTTCAGGGGATCTTCCCAACCCAGGAACAGAACTCGGGTCTCCCTCATTGCCATTGCCAAAGAATCTCCTGGATTCTTTACCATCTGAGCCACCCAGGAAGCCCCTTAGGAGCCAGGGCCAGCTATTTGACGTTTCTAGGCTTTCGTTTCCCCATTTGTGAAGTAGGGCTCATGATGCTCTCTACCTCAGAGTTTTCCGATGAGAATTAAATGAGTCAAGCTGTCAGAAAAGAGGGCTCAGTGACCNAACAGAACTCAGGTCTCCCTCATTGCCATTGCCAAAGAATCTCCTGGATTCTTTACCATCTGAGCCACCCGGGAAGCCCCTTAGGAACCAGGGCCAGCTATTTGACGTTTCTAGGCTTTCGTTTCCCCATTTGTGAAGTGGGGCTCATGATGCTCTCTACCTCAGAGTTTTCCGATGAGAATTAAATGAGTCAAGCTGTCAGAAAAGAGGGCTCAGTGACCGTTAGTTACAGGATGACTATTCCACGTGTGGCTGCCCGTCACTGTGTGATCTTCAAAGAGCCCGCTGCTGGCAGGCAGTGGAGTTACTGTGCAGCGGTGGGGGACGGTGGGGCGGCAAGAGCATCCATTGTTTTATTAGCTCACAACTGGAGAAAAAGGAGCCTGTGTCCTCGGCTCTGTGTAGACCCTGGGAAGCCGCTCAGCCCTCGTTTACACTCTTTGGGGCTCACCCTGCAGCTCCCCTGGGCCAGGAGTGCTGGGGCTGAGTGACGGGAAGGTTCGCTCTTCCTGGACTGAAGTCCCACACCCAGGATCAGCCACCAGACTTTGCCTGGGAAGTAACTCTAGCTTCGCCTGGGAGGTGAATTAGTTCCCTTGGATGCTTATTTGTTGAGTGCCTACTATGTGCTCCCACTTGACCAGGAGCTGGGGACCCAGACTGTGGCTCAAATTTTCTCTGTGCCTCAAGGCTCCTTCTTAGCCCCCCTGTCTAACAAGCTCCACCCCAGGTCTGAGCCCCGCGCCCTCCTGCCTCTGAGCCTTCACCTTGCTGCCCCCCTTAGCTCAGATTCCTCTCTTCATAAGATACACTCATGACTCTCCCGGGCTTCCTGCAGGACCATGCTTGAATGTCACCTCCTTAGGGAAGACTTCTTTGATTTCTCTGTTTAAGTCAACCCACCGGGCTCTATGCCTTTCCCCAGCATTTTGGTCTTCATTGAGCTTATCACTCAGTTAAGTCGCTCAGTCGTGTCTGACTATTTGAGACCCTGTGGACTGCAGCACGCCAGGCCTCCCTGTCCATCACCAACTCCCGGAGCTTACTCAAACTCATGCCCATCGAGCTTATCACTACCTGACATTATTCATGTAGTTTGTATTTTGCCTGTCTCTCCCAGACTTGGATATATACCAGGTGTTCTTAAGCTTTTTTTTTTTAATGTTGCATGACCCTATTAGCAATCTGATGAAGCCTACAGATCTCATCTCAGAATAAAGTGCTGGAAAGGCATCCAATCCAAGACAGTCTGGATTGGTTGAATCCACAGATGGGAAAACCTGTGGATACTGAGGGTCGCCTGTCTAGTTTTAAAAGGGAAACCAACAATATTGAAATATGGCTATGGAAATACAGAAAAGCCCACAAATTTATGACACTGGAATATATGCTTCTTTAATAGCACATACAATAATGGTATCTAAATGGTCTGCCAAATCCCTAATTTTGAAGTAGTGCTATTTCTAATAATTATTCCCAGGTATCTGCAATAGCTGTAGTGTGACATGAAAAAATATATAAATTTTTTTTTTTTTGGTGACAAACCGGTATTGCTAATACTGCTGTTTGTTGCCTACATTCATAATTGAAGGAATGCTAAAGTTTAATTACTTTAGTGAAAATAAAGATACATTTTCCCCCAAAAGGAGTTAACAAATTCCTTGCAGTCTTAACTTCTGTTCAAGCTCTTCTGGCCTGCTAGCACCCAAAACCATGCCTGGCATATCACAGGCACTTGATAAATATTTCTTGAATAAACAAAAGCTTATGTTACAATCTAGTAGTTAAAGGGTTAAAGTTTTCCCTACTCTTTCACATCCATTTTAATAATACTGTGATGGCAATAGCTAGTGTTCAATGATCATATGCTGTGTGCCAGGCATTGTTTTATAAATATTACATCATTTATTTCTTCCAACAACTCTGAGAAAGGTGTTATTAATACTCCTTTTCTACAGTTACGGAAACTGAGCCAAACAGAGATTAAGCAGTCTGTTCAAGGCTGCACAACTGCTGTTAGAACTCAGCTTTGTCTGATGTAAAGAGCTGACTCATTGGAAAGGACCTTGATGCTGGGAAAGACTGAGGGCAGGAGGAAAAAGGGACGGCAGAGGATGAGATGGTTAGATAGCATCATTGACTCAAAGGACATGAATTTGAGCAAATTCCAGGAGATGGTGAAGGACAGGGAAGCCTGGCGTGCTGCAGTCCATGGGGTCACAAAGAGATGGACATGACTTAGTGACTGAACAACAAGAATCCTCTGAGTCCAGAGCTGTGTTCTTGGACTCTCAAAGGAAGCTTCCTCAAGGGTCTTGGCCTGGGGAACTGCCCTCAGTTCCAAAGGTCCTGCCCTGGTCTCCTCCGCTGGCTAAGGCTCAGACCAGCTCTCATTCACCCTCATCTGAGGCGCTATCTGCAAGATCTCAGCTGCACCTCAGCTTAACAGAACCACCTCAAAGCTAAGGACCACCATCATTAAAGTCTACAAGTAATATGCTGAAGAGGGTGTGGAGAAAAGGGAACCCTCCTACACTGTTGGTGTGAATGTAAATCTCTGCAGCCACTATAAAAAACAGTATGAAGTTTCTTCAGAAAACAGCTACCGTTTGATCCAGCAAGCCCACTCTCCTGAGCATATACCTTGCCGATACTATAATTAAAGAAATGCATGCGCCCCTGTGTTTATAGGAGCACTGTTCATAGCAGCCAAGACATGGGAACAACCTGAACGCCCACTGACGGATGAACAGATAGAAAAGATGGGGTGCGTATCTTCAGTGGAGTACTGCTGCTGCTGCTAAGTCGCTTCAGTCTTGTCCGACTCTGTGCGACCCCATAGACAGCAGCCCACCAGGCTCCCCCGGCCCTGGGATTCTCCCGGCAAGAACCCTGGAGTGGGTTGCCATTTCCTTCTCCAATGCAGGAAAGTGAAAAGTGAAAGTGAAGTCGCTCAGTCGTGTCTGACTCTTAGCAGCCATAAAAGAGAACAAAATAACGCCATTGCAGCAGCATGGATGTGACTAGAGATTATCACACAAAGTGAAGTCCGAAAGAGAAAGACAAATTCCATAGGATATCGCTTGTATGCGGAATCTAAAATATGACACCTATCTGTGAAACAGAAACAAATTCATGGGCATAGAGAGTGGATTTGTGGTTGCCAGGGGGAGGCAGCTGGGATTACAGATGATGTAATTAATAGATTGCATTAATAGATGTAAGCTATTACACAGAGGATAGAAACACAACAAGGTCTATAGCCCAGGCAACTATATTCAATATCTGTAATAACCTGTAATGAAAAAGAGTGTGAAAAATAATACATACACACAGCATTCACAATGGCTTTGCTTTGGTTTATTATATATGTATATTGGAACTGAATCACTTTTCTGTACACCAGAAACACAGCATTGTAAATCAACTATACTTCAATTAAGAAAAAAAAAAAAAAGCTAATGACCATTGGGTCAGTATCTCCAGGACAGGCTTTTCTTCTACTCTCCAAATCTCAACATCCATCCACACATTAGGCATCTCCTCCTGGTGTTCTTCAAACCCCGCCATGCCAGTGTGAGGCTCACCTTCTCTGCAAGAGCTTTCCTGACGCTTCCCAGATAGACCTGCCAGCCTGGTGTCTCCACTGTTCTCTACACGCCACTCACCAGCATAGCAGTGGCACGGCACTACGGGATATGCGCCTGCCTGCCCTCCCCATTCTGGCAGCTCCTTGAGGACAGGGGCTATTTTGAAGGTGTCTCTAAATCTCTAGGACTTAGAGTGATGTCTGACCCAGTTAGGTGCGCTGTGGATGTTTACTGAATGGATGAACAGATGAATGAATGAATGAGTAACTATATGGTCCAATTCTAGCTCCCACTTTGGCTATTGTGTTCATTATTGTGGCTGTGGTTTAGTCTCTCACTTGGGCCCCACTCCTTTGCGACCCCATGGACTGTAGCCCTGCCAGGGGATTTCCCAGACAAGAGTATTGGAGTGGGTTGCCATTTCCTTCTCCAAGGGATCTTCTCCACCCAGGGACTGAACCCAAGTCTCTCTCCTGCATTGGCAGGTGAGTTCATTGCCACTGAGCTACCAGGGANCTCCTCTGTCCATGGGATTTCCCAGACAAGAGTATTGGAGTGGGTTGCCATTTCCTTCTCCAAGGGATCTTCTCCACCCAGGGACTGAACCCAAGTCTCTCTCCTGCATTGGCAGGTGAGTTCATTGCCACTGAGCTACCAGGGAAGCCCTGTGTTTATTATAATTTACATCCAACCAAGCATCTAGTACCATTACATGACCCAAGGGAAAGGGATTCTGAAGGTATGAGGACTGAGTTCCTCTTTATTCCCAAGCTTGCAGTCAGTCTGAGCAGCAAAAATACAAAGAACTAGATCACATTAGGGTATTTTAGCTATTTGTTTCAGTTCCTCAAATCAATTCAAACCCCGTTAATACTTAATTTAATTCCTTGGCTTTTTTCCCCCCTAGAACATTAACAGATATGTTATTAAGCTGTGGGGTCATCCATGATTGGTCATCTTTCTGTGAATTAAATTTTAAAAAGGAAAAGTAAGATCAAAGGATAATCAGATTTCCTATTTGTGCAGGACAACTGAGTTAAATTATATTTTCTTGCTAAAAATAGATTATTTTCTTAAGAATTAAACATTTATTTTTATCTCAAACAATCTCCATACATCTTCTGTAGAGTTAACAAATAAATTCCAGGTAATAGTATTACATATTTAATAAATGTAGGGTGATTTGGATGGTATTAGAGTGCAAAGCATCAAGCAACTTCTGGAGGCAAGTAAAAATGGGTTGAATGGTTTCGTCCCAAAAAAAGGAGTTTGTGAACCAAAGAAGAGTGTGAGCCTTGAGGAGAAGGCTGAACAAAGCTGGCCACAGAACTTATATTTCAAAACACCAAGTTGAAGCTTTGAGACATTTTGAAGTGTTGGCCTAGTCACATGGTTCCTGGAGGAGAGATTTGTTGGGTCTGAAGAGAAAGGAACATGTGGTATAACAGAAGTGTTACTGTGAAAGTGTTAGTTGCTCAGTCATGTCTGACTCTCTGAGACCCCATGTACTGTAGCCCACAAGCTCCTCTGTCCATGGAATTTTCCAGGCAAGAATGCTGGAGTGGGTAGCCATTCCCTTCTACAGGGGATCTTCTTAACCCAGGGATCGAACCTGGGTCTCCTGCATTGCAAGCAGATTCTTTACCATCTGTGCCACCAGGAGGCCCATGTGGTGTAAAAGGCTTCCTTAAATCACACTCGCCTTATTAACTACCCACAGTGATGGGTACCTGGAGTGTGTTCCGACTGCCACAGCACGGCCGAGCACCCTTGCCCCTGATACTCTATGTGAACCCCTGGCCTGTGTGCCCAGGGCTGCTGGATCGCTAGGCACTATCCAATCTGATAGCACAAAAGGTATGATATAGGCCAGTGGTTCTCAGCTGGGCACAGTTTTGCCCCCCTGGGGGACATATGAATATCAGAAGACATTCTGATTGTCTTGTCCGGCATGTGGTGAGTAGGAGACAGAGATGCTGCTAAACATTTTACAATGCACAGGACAGCCCCCACAGCAGAGTCATCCGGCCTCAAATGTTGATATGCTGAGGCTGAGAAACCCTAATCTAGGTATCTTAATTTTTTGGTCCATATTCCTTTTTGATGACCTACTGATGGAACTGAGTGATTCTATGAGCCTCCTGCAAATGTATGCTGAATTTTATGTGTGTGTGTTTATGAAATATGAGATGATGTCAAGAGCATCCTCCCTGTGTCCTCAATTCATGTACACCCAGAACCTCAGAGCGTAATCTTGTTGAGAACCTGGGTCTTTGCAGATGTAATTAGTTGAGGATCTCAAGGTAAATCCTTCCTGAGTTTCAGTTCAGTTCATTCANTCAAATCAATTCAAACCCCGTTAATACTTAATTTAATTCCTTGGCTTTTTTCCCCCCTAGAACATTAACAGATATGTTATTAAGCTGTGGGGTCATCCATGATTGGTCATCTTTCTGTGAATTAAATTTTAAAAAGGAAAAGTAAGATCAAAGGATAATCAGATTTCCTATTTGTGCAGGACAACTGAGTTAAATTATATTTTCTTGCTAAAAATAGATTATTTTCTTAAGAATTAAACATTTATTTTTATCTCAAACAATCTCCATACATCTTCTGTAGAGTTAACAAATAAATTCCAGGTAATAGTATTACATATTTAATAAATGTAGGGTGATTTGGATGGTATTAGAGTGCAAAGCATCAAGCAACTTCTGGAGGCAAGTAAAAATGGGTTGAATGGTTTCGTCCCAAAAAAAGGAGTTTGTGAACCAAAGAAGAGTGTGAGCCTTGAGGAGAAGGCTGAACAAAGCTGGCCACAGAACTTATATTTCAAAACACCAAGTTGAAGCTTTGAGACATTTTGAAGTGTTGGCCTAGTCACATGGTTCCTGGAGGAGAGATTTGTTGGGTCTGAAGAGAAAGGAACATGTGGTATAACAGAAGTGTTACTGTGAAAGTGTTAGTTGCTCAGTCATGTCTGACTCTCTGAGACCCCATGTACTGTAGCCCACAAGCTCCTCTGTCCATGGAATTTTCCAGGCAAGAATGCTGGAGTGGGTAGCCATTCCCTTCTACAGGGGATCTTCTTAACCCAGGGATCGAACCTGGGTCTCCTGCATTGCAAGCAGATTCTTTACCATCTGTGCCACCAGGAGGCCCATGTGGTGTAAAAGGCTTCCTTAAATCACACTCGCCTTATTAACTACCCACAGTGATGGGTACCTGGAGTGTGTTCCGACTGCCACAGCACGGCCGAGCACCCTTGCCCCTGATACTCTATGTGAACCCCTGGCCTGTGTGCCCAGGGCTGCTGGATCGCTAGGCACTATCCAATCTGATAGCACAAAAGGTATGATATAGGCCAGTGGTTCTCAGCTGGGCACAGTTTTGCCCCCCTGGGGGACATATGAATATCAGAAGACATTCTGATTGTCTTGTCCGGCATGTGGTGAGTAGGAGACAGAGATGCTGCTAAACATTTTACAATGCACAGGACAGCCCCCACAGCAGAGTCATCCGGCCTCAAATGTTGATATGCTGAGGCTGAGAAACCCTAATCNAAGGATTCTCCTCTAGAGCCTTCGGAAGGCGTGTAACCCTGCCAGCCACTTGACTTCAGATTTCTGGCTGCCAGAACTATGAGAGAATAAATTTCTATTGTTTCAAGGCACGAAGTTTGCAGCAGCGCTAGGGCCCGAATACGAGGAACGTGCATTCTTTCGGGGGCAAAGAGTTTGCTTTTTGCCTGCCCAACATTCTTTCCCTTTCATTTTATCACGGCATCCCCATTTCCCTCCTACTTGTTTCATTCCATCCGAGTGGTCCAGAGTGGGATTGGCCCCATCCCCAGTCACGTGACCCAGGCCCAACCAGTCTCCCAAGTGATTTTTCACAGTTGGACATGTGGCCTGAGTCATGTCCTTCCATGGAATCCTTTCAGGTCAGGTTGCCGGGTGGATACATAAGACTGCCTTTGCTGGTAGCCCTCTTTCCTGTTGAGGATAAAGTCAATACGGAGGACAGTGTAGCCAACAGAGAGAGGGGCTATCTGAGGGTTCCACTGAAGACTCAAGAGTCTATCCTTGATGATTCCTCTCTTAAACTTTCCTGTAACCACCCTCAGTTCCACACTCTTTAAAATTCAGGATAAGCAGGGTATTGGTCAACTGAAACTAACTCAAAGAGTTCTGACAAATAGAATCTCCAGTTTTCAGTGACACTGCAATAGAATGAGTCCCCTTAAATGTGTACGAAACCCAAACCTTTTTTAATTGTTAGAAAGGCTTGTAGTTCTGTTCTTAAAAGCTCATTGTATAACCGTAAGAGTAATAGGACAGTCTCAAATCCAGGAATAGGGCCTCTTTGGTTTGTTGACTTTCAGATTCTACAAAGTTTTCACAAGTTCCTAGGATCATGGAATATTAGAACTGAAAATGATATCAAAGAATATCTTGATTTTTTAAAGATAAAAGCATGGAGGAAGAGGATATTATGCATTGACAATTCAGATCATTAGAAATATAATTTATCTTGAGTCCTTTAAATAAGCACCTTTCGTTGCACATGTAAAATAAAATTTGTTTAGAAAGATATTTCTCCATTGGCCTTCATTGGAATGCATCTATTATGTAAAGAAAGTGAAAGTAAAAGTCACTCAGTCATGTCTGACTCTTTGCGACCCCATGGACTTGGGATTCTCCAGGCCAGAATATTGGAGTGGGTAGCCTTTCCCTTCTCCAGGGGATCTTTCCCAACCCAGGGATCGAACCCAGGTCTCCCACATTGCAGGCAGATTCTTTACCAGCTGAGCCACAAGGAAAGCCCAAGAATACTGGAGTAGGTAGCCTATCCCTTCTCCAGGGGATCTTCCCAACCCAGGAATGGAACTGGGGTCTCCTGCATCGCAAGCAGATTTTTTACCAACTGAGCTATTAGGGTAGCTCTCTGTAAAGAAAGATGGGCTTAGAAATGATGCAATTATACATTCAAATGATAAGTGAAGAGAAATATTAAAAGCTTGCTTGTTCTGATCAACATTCGTTTTCTGAGATGTCCGTCTGACCTCCCTGTGGTTTGTGATGCCACCAGTGAGCTCAGAAGTTCCTTAACGAACAAGATCAACACGTCTCCACTGCCTGCCCTTCCTCTCTCCTGATCACCCCTCTCTGGAGGGATGCCTGGCAAACACGCACTGGAAAAAAAAAAATGAAGATGAGGGTGCCTGGGTCTTTATCATGGTTACACGCAGAGTCAGTTGTGTGGGTTTGGGGACCACATCTCCAAGTTGATCGACTTGTTCTTGGTGGTTTAGAAAGTGCATCATGGCACACCCCACACTTTGCACACCTACATGAGGTCTTAGGAAGAGTCCCACATCCTGGGTTCCGGGTTCTGGCATGATGGAGTGACCTCATTGGTCCCCTGGGCCCCTTTAGCAGTGGGAGATGGTAGCAGCAGCATCTTTTCTGCTGGAAAGAGGAAATAAGATGCACTTGCCAAATCCCTCTGTCCCTTCTCCCCCACCTTTCCCTAACCTGGGGGATGTTTGATGCTCTCTCGAGCAGATCTCAGAGAAGACATCAAATACTGAAGCAGCGATGCTTTCTTCTGCATTTTTTTCTGAAGCATGACCTTTAGATTCTGAGCAAGCTGCTATGTGGTTGTGTCCACATGTCGGGCAGGCCCGAGGGAGGGAAAGGCAGTGTAACCAGGCCTGTACCCCGGTAGTTGAGTTCACCTCCACAGCCTTCTCAGGAGCTCAGGGGGATTTCTGAAATTGACCTAAAACTGCCGTCAAGCTAAATAAGCCCCACACGGACATGAATTTCAGGCATGCATGAAGGAATCTCAATACAGTGTTAGCCATGGAAGAGCTAAGACGGATCTTACAGAGGAGTTTCCTTGCACCCATGATCTCTACCTCTCCTATTGCTGATGTGTAGACATAGAATTGGGCTTCCCTGATAGCTCAGTTCGTAAAGAATCTGCCTGCAATGCAGGAGACCCTAGTTCCATTCCTGGGTCAGGAAGATATGTTGGAGAAGGGACAGCCTATATTCTTTACAGCTCAGCTGGTAAAGAATCCGCCTGCAATGCGGGAGGCCTGGTTTCGATCCCTGGGTTGGGAAGATCCCCTGGAGGAGGGAAAGGCTACCCACTCCAGTATTCTTAGGCTTCCCTGGTGGCTCAGATGGTAAAGAATTCGCCTGCAATGTGGGAGACCTGGGTTCCATTCCTGGGTTGGGAAGATATGCTGGAGAAGGGAAAGGCTACCCACTCCACTATTCTGGCCTGGAGAATTCCATGGTCTGTATAGTCCATGGGGTCGTAAAGAGTCGGACACGGCTGAGTGAGTTTCACAACTTTCACTTCAGACACAGAGTCAGAGGTCCTCAGATAGCAGGAGCACCTGACCTGCTCATCTTGATTAAGATATGACAAATAAAGGGTCGTCTGATAGGACAAAACCGATTGCAAAGGTGGGTTCATGCCAGGTATCCTGACTGTGGTTGTTTCAAAACATGATTCCCAAATTCTTTGACATTCCTACCACGGATAGAGCATCTAGGTCCCCTCTCCTTGAATCTGGGCCCCGTGAAGGACTGACAGGAGTCAGTGGTGCTGCAGTTTCCCAGCAACAGACTTGGTCTTCTGTCTCTTGGAACTGGCATTCTAGGAATCACGCTGTGAGGAAGCCTGAGCAGCCTGTGGAGAGACCAGTGTGGAGAGAAATGAGGTCCCTGGCTGTTAGTCCCAGCTGAGCTCCCAGCCAACAACAATGTCAACTCACCAGCAGGCTTCCCCAGAGGGGCAGTGGTGAAGAATCCGCCTGCCGATGTAGGAGACACGGGTTTGATCCCTGATCCTGAAAAAGCCCACGTGCTGCAGGGCAACGAGGCCCAGGAGCTGCTGCTCTAGAGCTGGAGAACTGCAACTATCGTGCCCAGGCGCCACAGCTGCTGGAGGCTGAGCGCCCTGCAGCCATGCTCGGCATCAAGAGACGCCACTTAGGGGAAGCCCCTGCCCAGCACCTGGAGAAAGCCCTCGGGCAGCAGCGAAGACCCAGCACAGCTGAAATAGACAAATACGATTATAAAAATAAGTAAGTGAAATTAAAACAACAGCTCACCAGCCCCGTGAGTACATCATCCAGGAAGCAGATTCTTCAGCCCCACCCACCTCCTGCCCCAGGTGGTGCCACAAGGAGCAGAGAAGGGGCTTCCCTGCAGATTCGTGGGCTAAACAGAGGTTTGTTTTCAGCATTTAGTGGTTTTAAGCTACTGTGTTTTGGGCGGTTTGTCATACAGCAATAAAATGACTTGCACCCTCCCTGTCTGATACAGTCTGTATTTCATCACCATCAGCCAGCATCTCTTTGGGCAGGGGAGGTAAGCGAATCAGAAGGTGCTACGTCGGTGGCTGTCACACTTAACCAGACAGAGTTGTGAAGTGGGGAGCTTGCTAAAAATGCAAGTCAGCTGACTTGGTCTGGGAGCCAAGTGGAACACTCAGGCCCATTTCCTCCTGAACATGCTGATTACCTTGTACATTACAATAACCTGCAAGAGGCTGTCCCTTCCAGCACATTTGCAAGCACTCTATGCATCCCCCCTGCGAGAACGTGGCTGCCCTGCTCCTTAATCAACTTGAATGACACAGTCATCCCTCTGAGGACCAGTCCTCTCTCTCTCCTCCGAAGAGGCTGGGGCTCCAGCGTGCCTCAGGGTGAGAGATGACACAGACACTGCTGGCTCCCTAACCTTCCTGAAGTTCGCAGTGGCCACCTGCACACCTGACCTGGCTCTCCATTCACAGAATAGAAGTAAATGTCACTCCTGGAGATTTTAATTAATCGCCTTTCTATTTTTTCTTTTTTTTCCTTTTGGGTCAGACTCTTAAGTGTCGATCAAGTTGATGGAGCTCCAGGGAGTCTTCTGTTCTGAATAGGTGAAAAATTGTACCCACAAAAAGAGTTCCCCATCTGATCAATTCTCTCTAACAACTTTATTGATTAGCTGCAGGAACATTTTTCATTTATTAATTATGAAGAAGATGTCTCAGAGACTTCTTAAAGTTAACTATTGTAATTTTTTTAAATCTTGAGTTAACATTGACTTGCCTCACACTGTTTCCCAGGGCAGAGTCCCACAGCAGGTGTGGGGTACCTGGGAAAGGAGGCTATCAAAGTGCGCGCAAGCAGACGCTGCAGACTGAGTCTTCATTTGGGGCTGATTAATTGATTCCTTGAAAAAAAAAACACCACAGTTTGTCCTTTTCAGTAATGTGTTAGCATCAAAATATCATCCCATTAGGATGTCTAGGCTAGTGATGGTTAATTAATTAACTGCCGCCAGTTAAAAACACTACTCAACCCAGGTAAATCTTTCATTTATTAAAATCGATTCTGATAATGGCTTTGCAAAGGGATTGGTAGCGGGGGTGGGAGGGTAGAATCAGGAGTCTTGACTGGCTCCTCCTTCCCTCCTTGCACCTTCCCCTCCTTTCCCCTCCTTCTCTGACCCACCGATCTCTCTTTTCCCTCCCTCCTGCCCTCCCCCTTCTTCTTCCCATTACTGATACCCTGTCTGAGGCAGGGGTCTGTTACAGCCTTGTTCAGCAGTGCCATTTGGGGGCTGCCTGGGCTCTGGATACTCTGAAGGTTATAAACTGGCTCCTTCCCTCTGAGTTGTTCAACAGAAAGCCTCTCATGGTGGACCACCTTGTCAGCTCGATTCCTCAGGCTTCCTGAGAAGGCAGGTTGGGCTGCTAGGAACTTGTGCCTGGAAATCAAATTCTGGCTCCCCAGCAGTCTGTATGACTCCCAGCCCTTTCCCTTATCACACCAATGCTGGACAAGGTTCCTGTAACTCTCAATCTGAACAAAAGAAGGAAGGCATCCGGTTATCCAGCTTCATTTCACAAATATCCTGTGTCCATTGGGCTGAATGGATCAAGGTCTGTGGTGTCACAAATGTGAATATGGACTCATCCCTGTTCTTAGGGTGACTGCAGTCTACAGAAGGAGCCTGAAACCTTCTTACACTTCCAGGGCAGTCAGAGAGCCCTCAGAGAATATATGCATATATAAAACTGAATCACTTTGCTGGGCATCTGAAATTAACACAACATTGTGAAACAAATGTGTGTGCTTGCTTAGTCATGTCTGACTCTATGACCCCATGGGTTGTAGCCTGCCAGGTTCCTCTGTCCATGGAACTTGCCAGGCAAAAATTCTGGAGCTGGGTTGCCATTTTCTACTCTGGAGGCTCTTCCCAGATCCTCCCAGGGATAAAGCCCACACCTCTTGCATCTCCTGCGTTGCAGGGGGATTCTTTGCCACTGCCCCACCTGGTGCTGTGCTGTGCTTAGTCACTCAGTTGTGTCCAAGCCTTCGCAACCCCATGGACTGTAGCCCGCCAGGCACCTCCATGTCCATAGGAATTCTCCAGGCAAGAATACTGGAGTGGGTTGCTTTGCCCTCCTCCAGGGGAGCTTCCCAACCCAGGGATCAAACCCAGGTCTCCTGCATTGCTGGCAGATTCTTTACCATCTGAGCTACCAGGGAAGCCCCATAAATCAACTGTATTTCAATAAAAATAAATAAATAAATGAAGAACCCTGAAGAAGAAAGCTGGTGGTAGGTGGGTAAAATCAAAGACAGGAGCAGATGCCCACCTCACCTCAAGTACTTCAGAGGAAAAATGGGTTTGATTGCAAAGTAAAAGGTTATAAAAGGGAATATTTCTCATGGGGATAGGAGAGGGCAAAAATGAACTGGATTACTGAATGTGAATGATCCCAGTGAAAATGAAAAGAGGGTGAGAGACAAAATCAAACAAAACAAAAAGCAAAAGCCCTGGTGCTGCTCAGGGAGCTCAGAGCAGCGTGTGAGGTTGGGGAGCACTGGTGAGGATGGCTGGCCCACCACAGGGCGGAGTAGGCGCTGAGTCAGCAGGAGCCCAGGTTCCCAAAGGGCTACATCGATTCACAAAAGTGCTAAACTATGTGTTGGTGTAAGAAGAAAAAATGGGGTAGGGAGGGATCCAGGTTTGAGAAGGTTGATGGGGGAATCTCGGGGCCGTGGAGCCCGTCTGGGTTCTCAGGCGCAACACTCAGCAGCAGGGGGACAGTGACGGACGCAGGGGTGTGTGGCTGCTTGAAATGGGCTGGTGTCACCAGAGACATCTCATGCCAGGCTCTGAAAAGAATTATGAATGTGACCTTAGTACTACTTTCTGTTGCTAAGAAATTAAGGAAGGAGGATAGGAAAATAGGTATTGGTAAAAAGCCCTCATTTTCAGGTGAACAAAGAAAGGGTAGGTTCTAGAAACCTTAAATTCAAACCCCGGTAGAATTCCAGAGGGTAAGGTGAAGTCGCTCAGTCGTGTCCGACTCTTTGCGACCCCGTGGACTGTAACCTACTAGGCTTCTCTGTCCATGGGATTCTCCAGGCAAGAATACTGGAGTGGATTCCCATTTCCTTCTCCAGGGGATCTTCCCAACCCAGGGATCGAACCCAGGTCTCCCGCATTGGAGGCAGAGGCTTTAACCTCTGAGCCACCGGGGAAGCAACAAGTTATTAAAAAGAAGATCGAGGGCTTTTGGAAGTGAATCCAGAGGGTCTCAGTAGTTAACACGGATTTGTGAATCACCAATCAAACTAACTAGGTGTGCTTTATGATCGGGTTCTAGACTTGTGTATCACAAATACAGCAGAATCAAGGATGGTCTTGATTCTGGCAAAACAACTAAGCTGGCTTTGCTCGACATTCTTATGGGTTAATTTGTAAGTTCTGGGTTCAATTTGTGCTGTTACTTTAAGTCACTATCAACAAAAATTCTTAGCAGAAAGACCTTGATTATTGAACCCAAGGAGGAGTTTTGTTTAGAATTCTGTTCCTGACCCCACTTTGTTCAACACTTTTCTAAAAACCACAATGAAAGCACAAAAGACATGCTTATCAGAGTTACAAATATGACTCATGTCTGGAAGGAATAGTTAACACAGCAAAAGAACAAATCAATATTCAAAGTTATTCTGTTAGGTTGGAATATGGAAATAAACCAAGAGTATAACAGGAATGAACACAAAATCTGAGTTTAGGTTAAAAAAATCAATAGGAAAGGCATATCATTAGGTGAGTATGACTTGGCAACAGTTGATATGAATAGAAGGTTGGAGATTTATGTGACTATAAAATCAGGATAAAGCAACAGGATCATGTCACGGCTAGGAAAGTCAATCCAGTATTAGGCCCTGTGTTGGTTAGGGTACCCCAAGAAGCAGAATCCAAAGTAAGGATTCCAGTACAAGTAATTAACTGGGGAAGTGACCCCACGACGTCTCATTCCGTAGGGAGTGGGTGAAATGGGATGGGAAGGAGTGAACAGAGAGTGCATATCAAGCCAAAGACTATGCATGAGACAGGAGTTGATGCTGCTGGGACTCTCTGAGATACGTGGAGAAAGTGAAGCTCAGGGTCACCTGGGTGAGGCGGGGAGAGAGCTGGGGCATTTATACTCCAACTACCGTTGGTCGTTGATCGAAGATCGTCATGGCGAGTGTTCATTCCTTGACACTCCAACTGGGCACAGTCCAGTGGGCTCTGGCAGCCAGAGAGAGCCCTCAGACGAGGCCACACAGGTGCTGGCAGTTAGAAGCCAGCCTGGCAGGCGCTGAAGTGGAAGGGCTCAAGAGGACACCAGCTGCACACCAGTGATATCTGCTACAGCCTCTCAGACTCAGGTAACATGCAAGCGTCCTTCCTGTTGGTCAGCCGTTACCTGGATCACTGTATGTAGTTCTGGTGCCACACGAAAGAAGAACCTTGAAAAATGGAGCATTTCTTAGAGCAGGGACCCAAGATAAAAAGGATTTTGAGGACCATGTCATCTGAAAATGGAACTCAGGAACCCCAGTGTGGATTTGGGGACAGAGAATATATGCTTGACATCTCCTGGCTGTCTAGTGAACATCTCCAATCTGTCACATCCACGTGGGAATTCAGTTCCTCCCCTGCCTCCCAAAAAACTACAACACCTGTGTTTAAAATATCCGTGCATAAATACAGAAATATAATACAAGAGGGCCCCTGTGCGCATGCTCAGTCATGAGTCCTGTCTGTTTCTCTGTGACCCCATGAACTGTAGCTCACCAGGCTCTTCTGTCCATGGGCCTTTCCAGGTGAGAATACTAGAGTGGATTGCCATTTCCTTCTCCAAGGGATCTTCCCAACCCAGGGATCCAACCCGGGTCTCCTGAATTGGCAGGTGGATTCTTTACCACTGAGCCACCTGGAAGTTCAATAGGGCTCCTGTTTCCCACTAAAAAACATGTGGTGATATTTTTCTTCTACAAGAGTAGTGAGGAAGCGGGGATGAATAGATATGGAAGATGCATATCCAAATGCCAAAACCATACATGCATATAGTTTTAAAGAGGCACTAAAAGTTTATATTGAAGCAACTGGTTCAACGAATATACAAAACTTCGAAAAATTTTTAATCTGAGTCTTTAAAAGAATTAGGGAATTCATTTTTTAAAAAAACTAAAACAACATCATGGATGAACAAATAAAAGATCCTTTGCTACTCAATGTGAGCAGATATTATATGAATAAATATCCTTGCATACAAATACACATAGACATATATAGTTATAGTTTATTGGTAACTATTCCACTCACACATGTATGCACATAGAGGAAATTATAGCTGGGTATGATACTATCAGTGTGAAGCTGAAGCTCCAATACTTTGGCCATCCGATGTGAAGAATCAGCTCATTAGAAGAAACCCTGATGCTGGGAAAGATTGAAGGCAGGAGGAGAAGGGATGAGGATGAGATGGTTGGATGGCATCAACGGCTCCATGGACATAAGTTTGAGCAAGCTCCAGGAGATGATAATGGACAGGGAAGCCTGGCGTGCTGCAGTTCATGGGGTTGCAAAGAGTCGGACACGACTGAGCAATTGAACAACAACAATGATACTATTAATACTAATTCCCCCGATTGGATAAAATAGATTCTGACACACCCATAAACAGAATATGAAGTCTCCATGTGTTGGTTGAGAATAACATTCAAGATACAGTTTTCTTCAAACATGCAGTCTCCCCTGCCATGGACACGGGCCCGTGTTTTACTTGGATTCAGTGCTGACAGGTCCCTCCCTTTCTTTCCCTGCTCCTGGGTCCTGGTCAGGCTACTTACTAAGCATGAGCCCTTGGAAAAACTCCTCCAACGTCCCAGGATCAGTATTTTCCCCAAACCGTTTTTGTCACAGGCTTGCTGCAGAGAACACTGGGAATGAGAATGAGCTTTTGGAATTGAGAATTTGTTTTTTGTTGTTGTTGTTTTGAGTTGACCAGAGGAGCCAGTATGGCTCACATGATAAAGCGTCTGTCTGCAATGCAGGAGACCCAGGTTCGATCCCTGGGTCGGGAAGATCCCCTGGAGGAGGAAATGGCAACCCACTCCAGTATTCTTGCCTGGAGAATCCCATGCACGGAAGAGCCTTGGTGGGCTACAGTCTGTGGAGTCGGACATGACTGAGCANCACCAGGCTCTTCTGTCCATGGGCCTTTCCAGGTGAGAATACTAGAGTGGATTGCCATTTCCTTCTCCAAGGGATCTTCCCAACCCAGGGATCCAACCCGGGTCTCCTGAATTGGCAGGTGGATTCTTTACCACTGAGCCACCTGGAAGTTCAATAGGGCTCCTGTTTCCCACTAAAAAACATGTGGTGATATTTTTCTTCTACAAGAGTAGTGAGGAAGCGGGGATGAATAGATATGGAAGATGCATATCCAAATGCCAAAACCATACATGCATATAGTTTTAAAGAGGCACTAAAAGTTTATATTGAAGCAACTGGTTCAACGAATATACAAAACTTCGAAAAATTTTTAATCTGAGTCTTTAAAAGAATTAGGGAATTCATTTTTTAAAAAAACTAAAACAACATCATGGATGAACAAATAAAAGATCCTTTGCTACTCAATGTGAGCAGATATTATATGAATAAATATCCTTGCATACAAATACACATAGACATATATAGTTATAGTTTATTGGTAACTATTCCACTCACACATGTATGCACATAGAGGAAATTATAGCTGGGTATGATACTATCAGTGTGAAGCTGAAGCTCCAATACTTTGGCCATCCGATGTGAAGAATCAGCTCATTAGAAGAAACCCTGATGCTGGGAAAGATTGAAGGCAGGAGGAGAAGGGATGAGGATGAGATGGTTGGATGGCATCAACGGCTCCATGGACATAAGTTTGAGCAAGCTCCAGGAGATGATAATGGACAGGGAAGCCTGGCGTGCTGCAGTTCATGGGGTTGCAAAGAGTCGGACACGACTGAGCAATTGAACAACAACAATGATACTATTAATACTAATTCCCCCGATTGGATAAAATAGATTCTGACACACCCATAAACAGAATATGAAGTCTCCATGTGTTGGTTGAGAATAACATTCAAGATACAGTTTTCTTCAAACATGCAGTCTCCCCTGCCATGGACACGGGCCCGTGTTTTACTTGGATTCAGTGCTGACAGGTCCCTCCCTTTCTTTCCCTGCTCCTGGGTCCTGGTCAGGCTACTTACTAAGCATGAGCCCTTGGAAAAACTCCTCCAACGTCCCAGGATCAGTATTTTCCCCAAACCGTTTTTGTCACAGGCTTGCTGCAGAGAACACTGGGAATGAGAATGAGCTTTTGGAATTGAGAATTTGTTTTTTGTTGTTGTTGTTTTGAGTTGACCAGAGGAGCCAGTATGGCTCACATGATAAAGCGTCTGTCTGCAATGCAGGAGACCCAGGTTCGATCCCTGGGTCGGGAAGATCCCCTGGAGGAGGAAATGGCAACCCACTCCAGTATTCTTGCCTGGAGAATCCCATGCACGGAAGAGCCTTGGTGGGCTACAGTCTGTGGAGTCGGACATGACTGAGCGACAAACTCTTTCACTTTCGAGGACTAAAGAAATCGAAGCTGCCCCTCCTCTCTTCATTTACTGTTGCTCTAGGCATGAGACAAGATGCTTGCTCCCAGAATCTGCTTCCCCTGAGGAGGCCGGGAGAGATGCTGCGACCTGGACTGGTAGTAATGGACACACACAAATCAGAACAAAAGCAGGAGAACAATACAGAGGAACAGAGAGGCATCGGAATGCAAGTCACCTGGGCGCTTACAGTGGAGGTCAGAAGCTGTGGCAGGAGCACTCTGGGAATCCGAAGTCAGAGAAGGGCGGGGAAGCTGTCGGTTCTCATCTAAGCCATCCCAAGACCTCCAGTGACAGTCAGGATGTCACTGCAAATTGAATGAGCAGAAAGACACTGTGCGAATACCAGACCCGGGAAACGTCTTCCAAAAATGAGAGCGAACTGAGCTGATGCAACTAAATGGACACTTGAATGTCTAGCTTTCATGAGAACAAATTCAAGGAGCAGCTACCTATAACAAAGAATTTGTTACTGTACAAAGCTAAGAAATTGAGGTCAGTATTTGAGGCCAGATGAAATAATCAGAGTTGACCCCGATGATGGAAAGAATTTCAGAAGGCTTTCATTGTTTAATCTGTTGCTGTCAGTACTTTCTAGAGAATAAGGTGGAATTTTGTCTTTCTTTCTTGCCTAGTGGCTGCCTTGCCAGGGACTGGCATTCTTGACAACTCAGCACTCTAGGCTTTGGAGGGTTGACGGTAGAAGAATAACAGTGCCTTGTACTTTACAAAGCACTTCTGCATCAGTTATCTTAGTTGACCTCAGTACCATTGAGAGAAATGCAATATGAGGAAACTTAGACTCTGCAAACTGAGGGGCGTCACATGTCAACACACCAGGTTTCTAGGCGTGTTTTTCCTGGCATACCATGGACCACCCTACTTCTACCAGCCATCCCTCCACTTCTCAAATCTTGATCGATCTATTTCCAGCCCTGAAGTAGCATTCATTCAACAAATGTATCTCAGGAATCCCCATACCAAGATGAAAATACCTCTAGGAGGATTATCACATGGATGACATTATCTGCCAATGAGTTTATCCAATGGGATCCTTAGGAGAGGAAAGACAAGACAGACACGTTCTGAGATCAGGATGGAGAGAGCATAAGAAATCTGGAGCACACAACTCTGCTAGATACAGTTAGCAAATTCAGGCAAGGGGCCCAGAGGAAACTCTGAGCAGCCGGAGAGCACTTAGAGGGTATAGAGGGACCCAGAGGAAATGGACAGAAAGACCCCAAGACAAGTGTCACCTACATTGTGGTTTTATCTAGAGCTGGTCCAGATCACGAGACTAGGGGAAGGTCCTCCATTTCCATGCAGTTGGCCAGCTCAATGGGATGAAGAATTGGGTTTCACTAAAGTAGACCAAGGGAAACTGGATACACAGGGACGACTGTGGTGGAGGTCCGTTAGCACTGGGAAGGGTGCCCAGGAACTTTAAATCTAGATAGAGGCCATAATCCCAGGGTCTGGGGACCAAGTCCATGTAGAGAGGAAAGGTCTACAACCTCCTGTGACGTGCTAGCCTAAGTCTCGGAGGCTGAGATCGGGGTCTGATGGGGAGCACATAGCAGGTGAGAGTGAGTGGCTGCTCAGACCCACCGAAGCGCCCCTGAAGTCACTGGTTCCCAGGGAATCAGGGGCCCAGCTATGAGACTTGGAATGTAAGTGATCAGAGGCCCGGGCTCTGTTATACAGGGCCCTAGGGATTAGAAACGGGTAACTCAAAGAAGATGGGAAACTAGAGTCAAGAAGAACAACACACACGTTGACCTACAATCCCACTCCCTGAACTTTACAGATACCGGCACAGGAGTGCGGCGTGCCGACACGTTGACCTACAGTCCCACTCCCTGAACTTACAGACACCGGCACAGGAGTGCGGCGTGCCGACACGTTGACCTACAGTCCCACTCCCTGAACTTACAGACACCGGCACAGGAGTGCGGCGTGCCGACACGTTGACCTACAGTCCCACTCCCTGAACTTACAGACACCGGCACAGGAGTGCGGCGTGCCAACACGTTGACCTACAGTCCCACTCCCTGAACTTACAGACACCGTCACAGGAGTGTGGCGTGCCGACACGTTGACCTACAGTCCCACTCCCTGAACTTACAGACACCGTCACAGGAGTGTGGCGTGCCGACACGTTGACGTACAGTCCCACTCCCTGAACTTTACAGACACCGTCACAGGAGTGTGGCGTGCCGACACGTTGACGTACAGTCCCACTCCCGGGAATTTACAGACACCGGCACAGGAGTGCGGCGTGCCAACACGTTGACCTACAGTCCCACTCCCTGAACTTACAGACACCGGCACAGGAGTGCGGCGTGCCGACACGTTGACCTACAGTCCCACTCCCTGAACTTACAGACACCGGCACAGGAGTGCGGCGTGCCGACACGTTGACCTACAGTCCCACTCCCTGAACTTACAGACACCGGCACAGGAGTGCGGCGTGCCGACACGTTGACCTACAGTCCCACTCCCTGAACTTACAGACACCGGCACAGGAGTGCGGCGTGCCGACACGTTGACCTACAGTCCCACTCCCTGAACTTACAGACACCGGCACAGGAGTGCGGCGTGCCGACACGTTGACCTACAGTCCCACTCCCTGAACTTACAGACACCGGCACAGGAGTGCGGCGTGCCGACACGTTGACCTACAGTCCCACTCCCTGAACTTACAGACACCGGCACAGGAGTGCGGCGTGCCGACACGTTGACCTACAGTCCCACTCCCTGAACTTACAGACACCGGCACAGGAGTGCGGCGTGCCGACACGTTGACCTACAGTCCCACTCCCTGAACTTACAGACACCGGCACAGGAGTGCGGCGTGCCGACACGTTGACCTACAGTCCCACTCCCTGAACTTACAGACACCGGCACAGGAGTGCGGCGTGCCGACACGTTGACCTACAGTCCCACTCCCTGAACTTACAGACACCGGCACAGGAGTGCGGCGTGCCGACACGTTGACCTACAGTCCCACTCCCTGAACTTACAGACACCGGCACAGGAGTGCGGCGTGCCGACACGTTGACCTACAGTCCCACTCCCTGAACTTACAGACACCGGCACAGGAGTGCGGCGTGCCGACACGTTGACCTACAGTCCCACTCCCTGAACTTACAGACACCGGCACAGGAGTGCGGCGTGCCGACACGTTGACCTACAGTCCCACTCCCTGAACTTACAGACACCGGCACAGGAGTGCGGCGTGCCGAGAGCCCGCAGCGGCCAGTGCCCTCCGTTGTGGCCGCAGCAACCTCGGGTCGCATCTGAGTCGTGGCAGTAGTGTTACACCTGGCATCTGCTTTCCTTGGGCTTCCCAGGTGACGCTAGTGGTAAAGAACCTGCCTGTCAATGCAGGAGATGTGAGACGGGTTTCCATCCCTGAGTCGGGAAGACCCCCTGGAGAAGGACATGGCAACCCACCCCAGTATTCTTGCCTGGAGAATCCTACGGACAGAGAAGCCTGGCAAGCTGCAGTCTATAGGGTCGCAAAGAGTCAGACACAGGTAAAGTGGCTTAGCACACACACATAATGTACGTAATCTATGTTAACGTATCCTTATGCACGTGAGAAGCGGCATACATACAAGAATACTCGCTGTGGCGTGCTTAGTAATGGCCAGAGATCAGAGACAACCTAAATGTTCATCCATAAGGCTGGCTAGAACAAACTATGGCCACTCAGGCAAAGACATTAAGGTCCAGACCTCACTGTGTGTGGATCTGGAATAATCTTCAAACCATACTTCCCTCAAAATAAGCAGAGCAGAGTACTCTGTACAGTGAGCTAGCATTTAAAAAAGAAAACGTGACGGGGGGGTCCCCCTAAGGCATGACACCTGGGCTCCTGTGCTGTAGGGTAGGGAGGAGAGGCTTTTGTTTTTGAACTTTTTATTTTGTATTGGGGTATAGCCCATCAACAATGTTGTGATGGTTTCAGGTGAACAGCGAAGGGACTCAGCCATACATATACACGTACCCATTCTCCTCCCAACTCCCCCCCATCCAGGCTGCAACATGACATTGAGCAGAGTTCCATGTGCTATACAGTAGGTCCTTGTTGGTTATCCATCTTAAATATAGCCGTGTATACAGGTCCATCCCAAACTCCTGAGCTATCCCTTCCCCTTGGCAACCTTGAATTCATTTTGTATGTCTGTGAGTCTTTCTATTTTTTACGTAAACTTATTTGCATCATTTCCTTAGGAAGGAGACATTTATCAATNGTGTATACAGGTCCATCCCAAACTCCTGAGCTATCCCTTCCCCTTGGCAACCTTGAATTCATTTTGTATGTCTGTGAGTCTTTCTATTTTTTACGTAAACTTATTTGCATCATTTCCTTAGGAAGGAGACATTTATCAATATGCCCTCTTGTCATGGTGGAGATTTGTACCCCATGTATGTGTTGCCTATTAAGAAAATATAGGCTTGAAAGCATTAGAATACAGGGAACAGGAAACCCAGAGCAAAGCGCCACCAAAGAAGGCTTGAAAGCATTAGAATACAGGGAACAGGAAACCCAGAGCAAAGCGNGGGGTGGCAGAGGGTAGCAGGCGGCGGGTAGAGAAACCAGCCTGTGCCTGCCCTGTCTCCCCATCGCCTCAGGAGCACCTCCAGCAGCAAGAGTGGGCCCACCAGGCAGCCTTTCCCTCTTGGGCCCAGGTCCTCTAAGCAGCCCCAGACAGTGGCTCTCGCTCCCATCAGAGGGCCCAGCTTCTGCTGACGAGCCTTCCTCCACTGGCTCCAGAGCCCACAGTGGCAAGGGCTTCCTGCTCTTACTGACCTCGGGGCTGTCCCCCTGCCACTGTCCAGCTTACTCAGCATCCCTAGATCACGGATGCCATGCGTGTGTGAACTCGGGTGGCTTCTGCCTTGACGCGGACCACATCAGAGGCCTCTTCTGTTACATGGATCTTGCCCAGGCTCTCTCAAATGGCACCGTGACCTTAGGACCTTGCGGATGAGCTGTGGGGATGAATTTGGAGAAGCAAAGAAGACAGAGGCAGAATAACCTGTCCTACGATGGCAGTCACAGCTGCTCGGTCGGGGCAACACCAGAAGAGGAGAGAGTATAAAATCCTGAGGCCAGCCTCCTGAGAGCAGAAGCCGGGGAGACAGCCCTGGGGCCAGGGGTTCCACCTACTCCTGAGTGTTGGCATCTGCTTCTCTCTAAAAGGGGTCATCTCCAAAACCCTGCACGTTCCAGAGGGCAGCCCCACATTGCACGTGCACTTCCCCTCCATACTCAAGACCAGGGCCATTCTGCATATAGTCTCTGAATGGCATGAAAGCAGCTGGTTATCATGCCATCTTTGGGCACTTCGATGTTTCATTGTAGAAGCATCTGTTTGAAGACACAGGGGCTGCCAGTGAGGAGAGTTCAAGACACCAGGAGTCAACTCCTCGCACACACCCTCACCCCTTTCCCTGCTCAAATGTTTTCCCAAACACTTGGCAATATCTGGGGTATCATACATTTTGATTATTTATTTGCTACATTTATATATTATAATAGGCTTCTCTGGTGCCTCAGATGGTAAAGAATCTGCCTGCCATGCAGGAGACTCAGGTTAGATCCCTGGGTTGGGAAGATCTCCTGGAGAAGGAAATGGTTATGCACTCCAGTATTCTTGCCTGGAGAATCTCATGGACAGAGGAGCCTGGTGGGTTACAGTCCATGGGGCCACAAAGAGTCAGACACGACCAAGTGACTAACTCTTTCACTATATTGTAACATGATCATCGGTGCATTAATAGCAGCTCTGTCCCTTCACATTATTATCATTTTTTTTGTTCTGGTGGTAACGAATAAGATGTAGTCTCTCAGCAAGTTTGATGATTATAATACAATATTGTATTCACTTTGCGTTTATTGTCACTGGGCATTAGACCTCCAGGACTTGATGGTCTTGCGCTTCCCAGGTGGGGCTCGTGGTAAAGAACCCACCTCTCAAAGCAGGAGACATAAGAGATGTGCATCGATCCCTGGGTCGGGAAGACCCCCTGGAGGAGGGCCTGGCAACCCACTCTAGCGTTCTTGCCTGGAGAATCCATGGACAGAGGAGCTGGTGGGCTACAGGCTGCAGGGCTGCAAAGAGTCGGGCACGACTGAAGTGCTTAGCACACACACACTTACTTGCCTATCAGCTGCAGGTTTGTACCTTAAACAACATCCATTCCCCTTCCCTCAACCCCTGGTAAGCACCAGTCTACTCTCTTTTGACCAGTTGAGTTTTTTTGATTACATAGATAAGTGAGACTTCATAGTCCTGTCTTTCTCTGATTTACCCCGCTTAGTGTATTATCTTGGAAGTCCAGACGAGTTACCATAAATGGCAGGATTTCCTTTTTTCTCACGACTGAGGCTCTGTTTTTGTCTCAGCTGCTGCTCCCTCTCTCCCACCAGACTCTGAAGCCCTTTGCACACTGCCCGTCTCCCCCACCCTTCCACTTCACCCAGAGGAGGAGATACAGTGGGGATTCAAACACACCCCAGCTTCGTGAACCTCTCCTCGGGGCAGGGGTGTGCAAGGGGAACCATTTCCTCCCAGTTCGCAGGCAGAAAGACAACAGGATGAAAGGCACGATAGCACCAGTAATTCCGCCAAGGCTACCAGCCATCTGTACTCCTTTTAATCATCATAAGAGTAACACATGTTTGTTTTAGAAAATTTGGACCATACAGAAAATAATTTTTAAAAGCCACATCTATCCCGGTGCATTTCCTGCCAGCAAATATGCACATGTTTTCAAGGAAACTGGAATCATAACAGAGCTTTTTAAAAACTGGAGTATGAATATATTTCTCCACTCGGATGTTCACAAGCATAACATCGTTTTTGATCCTTCTTTCCTTATTTTATGGGGAAATTTTTCATGTTGTTAAATAGTTATGTTAAGTATCTTTCAAAAATGTGATTTTTCACAGCTGCAAAGTATACCACCATATGGATGCACCCTGCTGGATCGCCCTATTGTGGGGGATTCCAAACATTTCCTGTCCCCTGTCGCCTCCGGGCCTGTGCTCCACCGATTAGCTCCATGGTGTGTCCACACAGAACATTCTCAGACCCTGCCTGACTCTGCTGAGCCCTCTACCAAGCTCCCAAGCTCTGTCTCTTCTTCCTTTATTCTGTCTTGCAGAAGAAGCTTTTGAATCGTGGTGCTGGAGAAGACTCTGAGAGTCCCTTGGACTGCTACGAGATCAAACCAGTCAATCAACCCTGGCCAGAAGGTACATGACCAATGTGGCTCAGACAGCAAAGCATCTGCTTACAATGTGGGAGACCCAGGTTCGATCCCTGGGCAGGGAAGATCTGCTAGAGAAGGAAATGGCAACCCATGCCAGTATTCTTGCCTGGAAAATTCCATGGACAGAGGAGCCTGGTGAGGAGGAGCTACAGTCCGTGCATGGGGCCATGAAGAGTCAGACATGACTGAGCGACTGAGGTATTACCCCAGGAGCATTTACGTTTTAAGTCTCATTTAACTGGATAGCGACTGACTTAAATTCAGTGGAATGAATCTCAGCTGGTGGGGTTTCCAGTGGTGTGGTGGGCCAGAAGGATCTTTAGGTACAGGTTCTTTCCAAGTTCATCATAAATGACCCCATGAAAACAAGGCTCCCAAGCAAGTAGGTGTGAATCCTATTGAAGGTGGTAAAAAGCTAATGGACACTAACATTCCAGTCTCCCAAGTCATTGACTCATGTTTGCTTTAGATGAAAGTTTAATTTCAAAGCAGAGCAATTAAGAGAATATGTAGAAATTGTACTAAAAATGGTTAGAATGATGTTAGGCAAGAAATCCGCTCTGTGATCTGCAAATATTGTTGAGAGGTCGGGTATGTTCGGGCATGTCACGACAAAAAGCCCCAGAAAAAGGGTCGTAGAAGCCCACCGTCCAAACAGGAACCGGAAGCGGATCAAACTTCCGGGAACCGACCCCATGGCCTGGCCCAATCAAGTACCGACATGGAGCCCTTGGACGCCAATCAGCCCATGCTTCCAACCTCATATGGGAGGACCCGGCTTAAACGCCAGCCTGGGCTATAAAACCCCCGTCCTCGCCTCCATTCCTCGCAGACTCCCTTTGTTCTCTTGCCCGCTTGTCCCCGGGAGTTCTCCCCGAGAGCGATCGCCCAATAAAGGCTTGCTTCCACGTCCTTAGAGGTGGCTTTTTCCTTCCCGCGGCGTTCTCTTACAATTGTCTGATCTGTTTTCAAAGCATTTGAGGGGTAAGGAATGAATACAAATGCAATCCAAAGCAGAGAATCACCTCTACCTATGAAGTATTCTTTCAAAAAGAATTACCCCTGACTCTGATCAAACCTTCAGATCTAACTATGAATTACATCAATTATAGAGAAGAGGGGACCATATTCAGGGACACTGAAAGAATGTTATCAGCAATGCTGTTTCAACCTTGAAAGTGAAAGTTGCTCAGTTGTGTCCGACTCTACAACCCCATGGACTATACAGTTCATGGAATTCTCTAGGCCAGAATACCGAAGTGGGTAGCCTATCCCTTCTGCAATGCATCTTCCCTACCCAGGGATCGAACCAGGGTCTCCTACATTGCAGGCAGATTCTTTACCAGCTGAGCCACCAGGGAAGCCCAAGAACACTGGAGTGGGTTGCCTATCCCTTCTGCAGTGGATCTTCCTGACCAAGGCATAACCGGGGTCTCCTCCATTGTAGGCAGATTCTTTACCAGCTAAGCTACCAGGCACGGAAATCAGCTGAGAGCTCTGGGGGGCTGGACAATTCTGATTCAGGAGGTTGGGGTGGGGAACTTCCCCAGTGGCTCCAGTGGTAAAGAATCCACCTTCCAAGGCAGAGACACTGGCTCAGTCCTTGGGTTGGAAGATCCCCTGGAGTAGGAAATGGCAACCCACTCCAGTGTTCTTGCCTGGGAGATCCCATGGGCAGAGGAGCCTGGAGGGCCACAGATCACAGGGTCACAAAGAGTCAGACACGACTGAAGGATTGAGCCAGACATGTTTGGGGGAGGTGCCTGAGATTTTGTATTTCTAACAAACTCACATGACCGAGACAACTCTCTGAAAACTATTGCTATGAAGGTAGTTTTTCCCTTTATTTTTTGAGATGTAACTGACATATACCATTGCTTATTAGTTTTAGATATACATATGTACCAATATATTGCACAGTGGCCACCATGATGTTTCGTTAAAAATCCATTACCACACAGAGTCTACAATTTTTTGTGTATGATGAGAACCTTTAATACCTATTCTTTTAACATCTTTCAAACATATTAATACCATATATTATTATTAACTATAGTCACCTCAGAACTGGAAATGTGTACCCTTTGACCTCCTTTGCCCATTTCACACACACATACATGCACACCCACCCACACACACACACATGCACACACACACCCATGCACACACACGCACACACACGCACACCCCACATGCCCCCTGTCTCTGGAACTGCCAATCTGTTTTCTGCGTCTGAGAGTTTGGTGTTTTGTTTAGGTTCCGCATGTAAGTTACATCATATAGCGCTTGATATCTCTTCCTTTTTTCTCTCTGTTTTAAAGAATCTTTATCTTTTAAAGACACTGCAGTGTTTTCAAGTTATTTTTGATTGGAGGATAACTGCTTTATATGCTGGGTTGGTCTCTGCCCTACAACAATGAATCGACCATCCGCATACACACGCCCCTCCCTCTTGGACCTCCCTCCCAACCCCCCATCCCATCCCTCTAGGTTGTCACAGAGCACTGGGTTTAATTCTGCAATACTTATGGACAAAATGATAAGATGTCTGGGATTTCTTTAAAAAAAACTCAGGGAGGGGGAAGGTAGGAAGTATAGACATCACAAAACTGGCCAAGAGTTGATCATTACTGATCGTGAGTAAGTAATGCAGGCACAGGAATTCCTTATGCTATACTTTCTACTTTTGTGTATTTTGAAACCTTGCATAATAAAAGGTGAAAAATGAATACATCAAGCAGAGGGTCATCTTTAGATTCATCTATACGTATGTAGTGGAGAAGGAAATGGCAACCCACTCCAGTATTGTTGCCTGGAGAATCCTGTGGACAGAGGAGCCTGGTGGGCTGCTGTCCATGGGGTTGCACAGAGTCGGACACGACTAAAGCGACTTAGCATGCATGCATGCATTGAGAAGGAAATAGCAACCTACTCCAGCGTTCTTGCCTGGAGAATCCCAGGGACGGTGGAGCCTGGTGGGCTGCTGTCTATGGGGTCGCACAGAGTCGGACACGACTGAGGCGACTTAGCAGCAGCAGCAGCAGCAGCACATGTATGTAGGGCCCATCCTGTGCAGCAGTTGTATGTGTGTTTTCTTTAACTGTCACAACACTATGGGGCTCAAGTGGATGAAATAATTTGCATTTCATTCATTCAGGCTTTCCACTCAAGTACGATGCTCCTAGTCTATCAGTGGTCACCACCCGAGCAGGTGAAAGAAGCACCTTGAGAGCTATTTAAAATGCAGATTCCAACACCCCCTGAAAGTGTCTCTGATCTGCAGGATTTGGATGGGGNGTATGTATGTAGGGCCCATCCTGTGCAGCAGTTGTATGTGTATTTTCTTTAACTGTCACAACACTATGGGGCTCAAGTGGATGAAATAATTTGCATTTCATTCATTCAGACTTTCCACTCAAGTACGATGCTCCTAGTCTATCAGTGGTCACCACCCGAGCAGGTGGAAGAAGCACCTTGAGAGCTATTTAAAATGCAGATTCCAACACCCCCTGAAAGTGTCTCTGATCTGCAGGATTTGGATGGGGCTCAGACATCCGTGTTTTCACCAGTCCCGCAGGTGAGCGTAATGCGGGTGACTGGAGGCTGCACGCTGAGAACAGGGTCCTAGAGGGCTGAGCCAACTGGAACGAAGGATGCTAGGAGATCCACCTTCCCCACAAAGTTACAGCAGAGTTCAGAAGCCCCAAGAGAGGATTCTCGCCATCCGTGCCTCCTTCTGTAGGTATTGGGGTCATGAATCCCACTTTGGCTGGGTTTCTAGACCCTTTCAAAAGGGCTAAATGATGAAGGCTGTACTAAGGAATGAAAGGCAGTGCTTAAGTCACCTAGAACAGCCTCCTTGAGNAAAGGATGCTAGGAGATCCACCTTCCCCACAAAGTTACAGCAGAGTTCAGAAGCCCCAAGAGAGGATTCTCCCCATCCGTGCCTCCTTCTGTAGGTATTGGGGTCATGAATCCCACTTTGGCTGGGTTTCTAGACCCTTACAAAAGGGCTAAATGATGAAGGCTGTACTAAGGTATGAAAGGCAGTGCTTAAGTCACCTAGAACAGCCTCCTTGAGGACAGAGAACAGAAAGGTGTGCTCAGAAACAAGCACCGTGTACATCCTTCTCTTAAAGGAGCAGCTTCCCAAGGCTGTAAATATCAGCTGTGTTCCTCCTTCACCACACAGGGGAATGAGCTCTTGTCTGATTCTAACAGTGTCTGCTGCTGCCTGCCAAAGCCTTTAAGGAACATTCTGGAGCTCTCTATCTTCCCTTGGCAATGTGGATAGAGCAGCTGTTGGGGCATGGTGGGGGAGGATGTCATGACGTTGCTTTTGAGACCTGGGGAGGCAAAGCCCTTCCAACACTCCACCTCCCGGTCAGAGAAGGCTCCTGGAAGCCAGTCTCACTTTTGCAAATGAGCGGGGTTTAGAAGGCCCGATGACACCTTCTACCTTTGTGGTTATGCCCCCTCAGCTACATATAAGAAAGATCTGGGGAAATCTGAAAAGCTCTGAATGCCTACACCCCCTTCCCCAACTCCAGACCATCATATCAGGGTGGTGACAGTGGGACCCAGGGGTCTGTATTTCTCAGGACTTCCCAGGTGATTTCCTTGAGCAGCCAAGGTTGAAAGCCACCCCCAGTGGTTTTAACACTGAAAGCTGCTTAAGATCTGGTTTCCAGACTCTGGTACCTGAGTTCCTTGGGGACACGGACTGGACCTCCCTCCTTGCCTGTATCTTCCTCAGCATCCAGAACGACTGGGTGTAGAAGCTGTACTCAACAAATACTTTACCAATTCAAGAAGCATTCATTGGACCTACTGTGTGCCCAGACATAGGAAATATAAAATCACTCATAATACGTAGTCNTGGACTGGACCTCCCTCCTTGCCTGTATCTTCCTTAGCATCCAGAACGACTGGGTGTAGAAGCTGTCCTCAACAAATACTTTACCAATTCAAGAAGCATTCATTGGACCTACTGTGTGCCCAGACACAGGGAATATAAAATCACTTATAATACGTAGTCCTGGCTGTGCAGAAACTGGAAAAAAGAAAAAAGTGAGGGAAATAAGATACACCAACATAAAAGTTAAAATAATACAAAAGAATTAAATAGCAATTCAAGATAATTTGTCACAGTTGTTTGTCCCATATGCACTGACTGAAGGGTTTCAGGAAAGAGGGCAGTTATCNTTATGATTGTTCCATACATTATCAATTGTCGAACCTGTTTTGTTTCTGCTCAGGTCAACAAGCTACAACATGCGGGGCCAGTTCAACAAAGATACAAAACTACAGCCGACCATAGAAAATATCACTCACCCTTAGATGGACACCACTATGAGGACTCTGAGGCCTGAGACAAGCAAGAGGGGGAGGCCCAATCCCCTCACTGTCCCAGTTCAGCAGGAAGTAGCCAGAAAGACCTCGATGCCCCTATTCCCAAAGAATTGAGCCTCCCATCTCTTGAGGGGGTAATGTTAGGTAGGTAGACTAGGGAAAAGGAGTCCAAAATGGTGGTGGCTAAAAGACAAGGAAGGGAAAACCCCCGCAAAATAGAACAAAGGAAGGTCAAAGGAAGATCTGAGGACCGGAGTGAGGACTGCAGGTAGAACAGCACTCCTGACTAAGCCCAACTTGCATAGGGCAGGCCCAGGGGGAAGAAAAAAACATAAAAACAGGAGCCAAAGGGCTCTCTCTCTCTCGTGCGCGTGCTGGGGTACTCTTCTCTTTGTGTCTTTGGATCAACATGCTCTCACGCCTTGAAGATGGATTTTCCTGCTATCTTCTGAATAAAATAGAGCTGTAACACTGATTTATCTAAGAGCACACAGTCCATTCGAGACCTGAGAGCTACAACACAGTCTATCAAAGACCCGAGAGCTGTGACACACCGAGGGGGCTTTAATGTCTGTCACTTCAAATCTTTGTTGTGACGAGACAAAAACTGAAGAGCATACATTTGCGTGACAAACCTCTCTCCTGGAACAGGAAGTGACTGAACAGGACCTGGAACAGGCACCTAACTAAAGCCTTGGTGTTGAAGGCCTTCAGTGTAAGGTCCTGGAAAGCTGAACAGTAGAAGACATGGGGTAAGACTGTGGGCAGCCTAGAGTGTGAGAATCAGAGAGAAACAAACAGACACAGGCACACAAAGAGAGGGAGACAGAGAATGTCCTTCCAGATCTGGCATGGAAAAGCTGAAGAGCTTGTTTTTGCTTATGAAATTCAACAGAACGATGAGAAGGGAAGGCAAAAACCTTAAGGACCCATGTCTGCATAATCTTATGCATTATCAACTGCAAGATCCTGTGATCCAACAGCTTGTCTGAAATGAAAGACTATTTGCAGAAATAGCCCAACATTGTTGAAGAATCCTACAGAGACAGTTAGGGTCACATAAATGCAACCTGGAGGCAGAGCAAGGAGACCAGTCATCAGACTGCATTCATCCAGTGAAAGCAAAAACACAATTCAGAAAGATAAGGGAAGAGGAATAAATGTCTGGGACCAGGAAGAAGTCTGGAGTGATTCTAGCTCGTCTTCTCTGGGTCTGATTAAATCAGTCACCACCAAAAACAATTATAATTTTTGGAAGACCTTCTAAACATCTCAATAGTTTAGGTGCTGAACCTATGCAAACTATGGTACCTCTGGGCAACGTCTACATTGTCCTTCTACAGTACCTCTGACTTACGTGAACCACGTGGGACTCTCTCCACTTGATAGCATATCAGATGGACATGGCAAGAGTATGAAGGAAAGGCCCTTTCATTTAATTAGTAAAATACATTGGAATACAGATTGGTACACCTCTTATTGAATTTGAATATTGAACATAGGAACACAAAAAGAGTATCTTTAACTTCTGGCAAAGATGGAGTGATATCAGAGTCACCACCTTCCCNTAAAAGTTTAAAAATAAATAGCTGTAGCTGTACTACAGCTTTGAGAGGTATCATCGAGGGAAAGTGGGCAAAGGGTACACGCAATCCCTCTGTAATATTTTTCACAATTGTATCGAAATCAGTAATTCTCTTAAAAATCCAAAGTATAATTTAAAAAATAACAAAAACAAATGGAAAGGGTAAGATCCTAAAGAGATTAGGTAATGTATGGATTTGGCCTGAGATGCAGGAATGCCAAAGTGAAGAAAATGGGATTATTTTCAAGGATTGGCTCATGAACTGTGGAGTCCAAAAAGTCCCAAGAACTGAGAACCAGGAGAATTGATGGTGTAGTTCCAGGCTGAGTTCTGAGGCAGGAGAAGCCTCTAGATGAGACATGGTCAGGCAGAGAGCAAACTCTCTCTTCCTTAGCCTCTTGTTAGACTCAAGCCTTCAACCCACTGCATGAGATCCGCTCACATCGGGAAGGGCAGTCTGCTTTATTCAACTATTAACTCAAATGTTCATCTCATCCAGAAAGACCCTCACAGACACACCCAGGATGCTCCGCCAGACATCTGGGCACCCGACGGCCCGGTCAAGCCCACACTGGTCATGACCTCAAGCAAAGACACTTCCCATCTCTGTGCCTCCCTTTGTTCATCTGTAAAACGGGCACAATGAGAGCCCTTTCCTCATCCGGTTGAGGAGAAGTTCAAGAAAAACAGAATGTTCCCCATCCTCTGTAGTATCCTTAACGGAATATAGCAAGTGCCCCAGCTGCCGCGGGAGTGGTGAGAAACTGCTCAAGGGTTTCCCAAGCAGGTTTGCTCGCTCAGCCGCTCAGTCGGTTCCACTGCTTGCAACCCTGGACTGTCGCCCACCAGGCTCCTCTGTGCGTGGGATTCTCCTGGCAAGAATACTGGAGTGGGGTGCCATTTCCTCCTCCAGGGGATCTTCCCAACCCAGGGACCGAGTCTCCTGCGTTGCAGGTGGAGTCTTCACCACTGAGCCTCCAAGAAGGCCCTCCCTCAGCAGGCTGGCCTCTGACTTGCCCACAGGGTCCCTTCCCTCCTTCCTCGTCCCCTTTCAGCAGCGGTTCTAACACTGACATTTGAAAAGGTTCTGCTTCCTCAGAGTGACGTTTCCTTTTCATCCCTTTACCAGCAGCCTCTCTTTATGGAGAGTCTAATTGTCCCACCCAGGACTTCTGATCAAGACCCCGGCAGGAGAAGGCTGGGCGGGTCTCCGGGATTTTACCGTCCTGACATTGGATGCTGTGGGAACGGAATGGCTGCCTCCTTCACCATAATTGCTGTTGGCAAAACACAAGAAGCCGAAAGGCATCCCCGGTGCTGACCCAGCTCCCCCAGCACCGGGCTTATTCAGATGACCACGGCAGTCCCACGACAAGTGTGGGGGTGGAGAATTACACCTAACTGCAGGCGCAGGAGGCAGAGGCGACGGTTTATGTTAAGGAAGTCACCCCTTTACACACAAATATCTAAAAGCTATTCATTTGGGGGCAGCAGCAAGGAAGAAATACATGAAAGGAAAATTGATTTCTATTTAAATGGTATGTTTTCATCACCTTTCTTCAGAGCCTAAGCATCCATCTTTTGAGTACCTGTGCTAATTGATTTCAAATGCGATTCCCTGCAGTCGCTGTAGAATAATAAATCTCAGGGCACAGAGGCTACGGGGTGGGGGGCAGGGCAGGATGTAACCCATGGCCTCTAACAGGTGTACCTGTGTCCCGGGGCGAGCTTGGAACAGCCCCCGATGGATGCTGGTGGCAGGGCAGCTCAGTTGTGGACAATCCCTTGCCCTTGAAATCTTCCTATGGATCCAGTGAACATCCGTTTCTGGGCTCCTGTCTGGGGCTTGAGGGGTCATGCCCAGCTGCACACAGTCCCTCTTCTGAAGGATGAAGGCGTTCTTGTGACCTCTCTTCCACTCCTCCTGGAAATGCCTGTTGCCTTCTGTCTCGGGAGCCTCTCACGGGCCCGGTCTTCCTGGGAAGCCTCTTTCTCATGACCCTCTTCTTCCTAAGCTTGTGTCCATCTCCTCCCCCAGAGAGCTTGCAACCTGGGAGTCAAGCAGTTGAGTGGGTCCCTGGAAGGAATGACAGAGACCACCCAGTCATCTACCCCCAGGGGAGAGATGAACTTCTGAGTGAGGCGAATCCTGGCTGGTTGCAGAGGGCAAGTGGAGCATCTGGGCTTCATCCTGGTGATTCCCTACCCACTTCCCCGCCGCCGCCCCAACACCATGCCAAAGTCTTGTCCTTGCTCATCCCTGG
Organism: Raphicerus campestris; assembly: GCA_006410735.1. Taxonomy (NCBI): domain Eukaryota; kingdom Metazoa; phylum Chordata; class Mammalia; order Artiodactyla; family Bovidae; genus Raphicerus; species Raphicerus campestris. The sequence goes on from SJYW01038126.1 coordinate 924,854, forward strand.
GAGGGATGAGGGCTGAGACCAGGATAGGAAGGATCAAGGAGGGCTCAGGCTTACTCAGTGGTCATGTGACAGCTTTAATGTTTCCCTGAGTAAGAATCTAGCTGATAAGAAGGAGAACCACTAATCTGTCAAAATGCCCTGTGAAAAAGAAGCTGAACAATCACAAAAAATTAATGTGTCCACTCCAGAAAATAATTCCTGGGAGACAAGCCACTCCCAAAGCCTTGGGTCAGCAGGTAGCCATGCTAAGAAGGAAGGAAATGGGAGTCTCATGAATCTGGGGGACCCAGAGAGGTGCTGGGCCTGGTGACCTGTGCCCACCTGTACAGGCGTTGTATCCTGGCGGGTTGTACAGGGGTAACTGTTAGATTTGTGCAGAGCCCTGTCCCCCCTCCACTGGCATCAAATCCTGATAACTCTCCACTTTGTATTCCTGGAACTCTGCTGGGGCAGAGCTACTCCCAAGAGGAACTGAACTCTCTCCTTGGGTTTTTCTGCAAATGATTGCGATCAGTTTATTTCTGAGAACGGACCGCCCTACCCAGGATCTATCCACGTAAGCCAGAAGCAACGTCTACATAACATCAAGATACAGAGTCATTTCATTCACTTTAGGCACAAAGTCAATTAAATCCAAATTTCCAATGCGTAGACAAATTATCCCAAGACAGACTAAATTATTGATGGACTTAATGGTCTCTTTTTTGGTACGGATATGACTTCATTCTTTAAGATAAGCATTTCAGTAGTTACATAAGTACATTTAATCTGCCATGCTTTCCTCCCACTGAATTCTTAGCCCACATAAATCATTTTTTTAATTAAAAATTTTTTCCACCAGTTTTATTGAGATGTAATTGACACACCACATGGTAAAAATGTAAGGGGTACAGCATAATGATTTGACTTGCCTACATCATGAAATGATTATCACAATCAGTTTAGTGAACGTCTATCATCCCATGCTGCTGCTAAGTTGCTTCAGTCATGTCTGACTCTGTGTAACCCCAGAGACAGCAGCCCACCAGGCTCCCCCGTCCCTGGGATTCTCCAGGCAAGAACACTGGAGTGGGTTGCCATTTCCTTCTCCAATGCAGGAAGACAGCAATGTTAATTATATTTATCAGGTTATACATGACATCCCTAGTATTGTCCATATTTATCTCAAAAGTAGAGGCTTGTATCTTTTGACAGCTTTCATCTGATTCCCCTCCCGCCACGATTGCTGATGTTCACAGCATCAGACCAGCTGGATCCTCATGTCCCACAGCTCTGCCCGTTGCTTTCATATTCACCCATTCATTCATTCATTCATTCACTCACAGTCTCAGCCCTCACATAGCTCACCGTTCAGTGGGGGAAGCAGGACATTGAACAGATGAGCGTATCTTCCTGTGTTGTGAGGATATGATAAGGAGGATTTAAAGCAAAAAGCCCTGATGCCTGGCTAAGCCGAGTCAAGCTTTCATTCCCCTCCACCCCCCAATTTCCCCATCTCCCACCTGCCAACCCCCCATGGGGCCTATTGATTCCTGACACGCCTTGATGTAAAATTACACGTCGTGATATCATTCAGGATAATGCTGACAAAGGCAAGGGGGCCCCTGTGGCGCCCGCTGAGACCTCCTTCCCTCACTCCCACCACCCACCGGAGCTGGTCTTGAATTCCATTTACAGCTGGGAGGATGCAGACGGCAGCGAAGATGCCCCACAGAGAGGGGAAGATAAATACAATTTCAATCGGACCCATTGATCTCTCCTCTGATCAATTTAACAGTCAGGGAGGTGGAGAAACAGGTAGGAAAAGCCCTGCCGGGCGCGCTGCCCGTTTAATTCGCTTCTGAGGGGCAGGGGACACGCCGGCTCACAGTCCCTGGGTGAGAAACCCCGGACTCTGCAGTCCCAAAATGGAGGGAAGGAGGTGGGAAGTAATTTGGAAGAGGAAAGAATAGGCATTAACAAGTTGGACTTAAAATACCCATTAGGTGATTAAGGGGATTAGGCTGGTATTATTTGTGAGCGCTGTCTCTGAAAGCTACGAGGGAGGCTGAGACTCCGCCAGGCATGCTCCCTCCAACCCAGGAGAAGGCAGGGTGACTCATCTTTCTCCCAGCATAGACCCAGAGGCACCAGGGGCCTGGCTGCCTGCCTCTGCCCTGCACTGGGCATAGCACAGCTTTTCTGGAGCGTGAACCCGGGTGCCTCTTTCTTTTGCTCAGGGTGCCGTGCCGTGAGAGGGTGGGCCGGAACTCTGGGTCTGTCTCAGGGGTCCCCCAGTTCCCAACTCTAGCATGCTGAGGCCCAAGCCTCCCCTTTGGGGCAGGCATCCCGTGATAGAGTAAACCCCACAGCAAGTCTGCAGGTTCTCCAGGATGAACTGAGGGCAGCGGGGACCTCGGACCCGCTGTCACTGAGCCCACAGGGGCAGCTTTTGGTCACCACCCAGAGCTACTCAGAGGAAGAGGCCAGGGGTGTCTCCCGATGGAGCAGAGTCCATGAATGGATGCGACTGGCCTCACCCGCTGTCACTGAGCCCACAGGCGCAGCTTTTGGTCACCACCCAGAGCTACTCAGGGGAAGAGGCCAGGGGTGTCTCCCGATGGAGCAGAGTCCATGAATGGATGCGACTGGCCTCACAGAGGGAAGGAGGGAGCTTTGCCCTTGCTTCTTAGGGCCTGCTGGCCCCCGCCTGGGAACCCTGCCCTCCTCACCACCCCCCCACCCCGGCCCAGGCCCCCCAGGTCTTTCTCTGGTTTCCACC
>SJYW01038126.1:938659-970301 GCA_006410735.1 Raphicerus campestris
TCTGCGGCCAAACTGGGTCACAAACTACTGAAAATGGAAAAGGACAGGAAGCAATTCTCCTGACTGACTCTGTGTGGCGCGGCTTCCCCCACAGGCTGTGGGCACAGCGGGGAGAGGGAAGGCTCGTTGCCAGCCTCCTCTGTGCCAGGGGAGTCAGGAGAACGTGAAGAACAGTGATGCAGGGGAAGGGTGAACTCGCTTTTGCCTGAGGCCCCATGTTCTACTGGTCAAGGATTTCGAGGAAAATCAAACCTGCCTGGCTGGCATCCCTGGAAAAGAAAAGAGCCCAGAGACCTGGGCAGAGGTGTCATGGCCCCCAATCCCTCAGCAATAATCAAGGTGAGTCCCAAGCACAGGGTGTCAAGTTGGTGCCATGCTATTTATGATAGTATCAGCTGGGGAAGAGCTGTGAGCAATTGGCCCTGTGGTTTATTAGTGATCAGCTGCCTTGGCCGTTGATTCTAAAGGAAACCAACATTAAAGGAAATCAACCCTGAATATTCATTAGAAGGACTGATGCTGAAGCTGGAGCTCCAACGTTTTGGCCACCCAATGCGAAGAGCCGACTCATTGGAAAAGACCCTGATGCTAGGAAAGACTGAGGGCAGGAGGAGAAGGGGGCGGCAGAGAATGAGATGGTTGAATGGCATCATCAACTCAATGGACATGAGTTAGAGCAAACTCTGGGCAATAGTGAAGGACAGGGAAGCCAGCCTGGCGTGCTCCAGTCCACGAGGTCACAAAGAGTTGAACGTGATTGAGCAATTGAACAATAACCACAACAAGCTTCCTTGGATGGCAGAAAAGAGGGTCCAGATTAAATGACCAACACAACAGACCTCAGAAAGGGGAATCAAGGAGACCATGAAGCCTCCCCTTAGAGCCTCGGGGTTCCTACAATGACCTCTCACATTTTCGCTTGGTTTGAACTTAAGTGTTTTCTTTAATATATTAGTTTATGAGGGCTTCATTGATTATCATAAGATAAATGATGTCACTTTGAAAAACATTTTCTCTCTTTCATCATTTTAAATAAAGGGCGTGATACATCAAATGGCAAAAACTCTCCTAGGTTTGGGTTCTTTCTGGGCCCATATATTTTGCAAAATAGATTTTTCTGCTCCCTGGAAAGAGACCCAGAATGGGAAAGAAAAATGTAAGGGTTCCCTCTGCTCTTCTTGCCAATTTTCTTGAAGCTGAAAATCCATCTTGCCTGGCCGGATTCAGGCTAATTGCCAAATTGGGTTGCTGTCTCCTCACTTTCCTACTTATTTAGCTTCTTGGATGGTCTCCAGGCCTGGCTTGAAAAGGGCCACAGAGGGGTTGAAATGGCCCTTTGCCTGGGTCGATTCAGTGGGGCCCTGAGGCTACCTAGCCAGCTGTATCCATGGCAACCATTTGCTCCCAGCAATAAACCCCCATCTCTGCCATCAACCCACTGGACAGGGGTCTCTGTTGGGGGGTCCAATGGCCAACTGATTGCTTGGCTGCTGCGCACTGGTCACCAGTCCCATACTGAGGCTCACAGCCAAACCCCAGCCTCTTGGGGTCAGGGAGGAGTTGAAGGCAACTTTTTCTTGACTATCATCTCCTTTTTGAATCATGTCCTAAATGCCTGTCAGCTATTCTGAAGACAAAATTGGGGCAATGGCTTCTATTCTGAAGATGTAAGATGGGCTTCCTTGCTGGCTCAGTGGTAAAGAATCTGCCTGCCAATGTCAGAGATGCAGGTTCAATCCCTGGGTCGGGAAGATTCCCTGGAGAAGGAAATGGCAACCCACGCCAGTATTCTTGCCTGGGAAACCCCATGGACAGAGGAGCCTGGCGGGCTACAGTCCATGGGGTCGAAAAGGGTCAGATACGACTTAGCAACCGAACAACCACAAAGATGCTCTTAAAGGCAAAGGTTTCAGCTTATACCCGATTTTTGTATCCAACCAGGTGTGACTCCCAGAACCGCTGTGCAGTAATATTCAGTGCCCTGAACCTGACTCAGGAAACTTGGATGTGAGTCCAGGAAGTCCCCAGACCTGCTACTCACTTAACCCTGCTCTACCTTCTGCAAGGAGCTGTTGCGAAGACCAGATGACACCGTGATTCTTTCTAGTGATGAAAGAGTAGAGAAAACAGCCTGAGGAAACAGGACTTGGGCCTGAGGGAGCGGCAGCCAGGCCCTGATGGTCTTGGAGGTGCAGGAAGAGCCTCCAGGTAGGGACACCCCGTTTCCTCCCAGGGTGGGTCTCACACTCACAGCGCAGGTGTGAGCACTCAGGGAAGTCTTCAGTAGAAGTGCTAGAAACGTCACCCATGTGCATCACTCCCTGCTCAAAAGTTGCCTCTAGCCTGCCCGCCCAGGCTTCTGGCCTCCTTGCCATTCAGAGCTGTCTCCCCAGCGGCCGCAGAAGATGACGTCCATGTCCCCACAGCTCCGCCAGAACACTCTCCTTGCAGCCCAGGTTCCATCATGGCCTCATCATGGCCATCTCATAGGCCCACTCTTCCCGGGTCCCTCCTTTGGAGCTGAGAGCTCACCAAAATGCTCACTAGGCACAAGTCATGTGCTGCCCTCGTGGGAGGAATGTTTTGAGCTGTGATTCAACTCTTGGATTAAGACTTAACTTTTTCTGAGTTTTTACCTTGTTTCTGCAAGTAGGTTGGGAACTCCTCGGGGGTGAACAGGAACTGAATCTAATTCATCTTTGTATCCCCTGGCAAGGCAGTAGGTGTGCAATCGATGTTCTGGGAGTGATCAATGTGGAAACGATTCCGTCTCTGGAACTTTGTTCAGACCCGAAAAAAAGAGGAGAGCAGACAGCAGTCCCCTGGGTGACCTGGCTGAGTGCTCCCGTGGGCTGTGGCTACGGGCCTGGAAGAGAGCCCTGTACCACAGATTACTCCCCTCCCAAAGCTGGAGAAGACTCCACATGATGCCCCCTGAGTCACAGAGCGTGTTTCGGCGGACCAGGGAGGTACCGCCGGCCGGGTCTTAGCTTCTCCTCCTCCCTCCCGACCTCTCTCCCTCCTTGTCTCTCTCCACACTCCCAGCACCACCACTGCCTTCACTGCCGCTGATTCGCACCCTGACGTAACTAAGGATTATTGCCAACATGTACGGAGCACCAACTGTGTGCCTGGCACTGCGCTGTTTCATATGAGCTGTTCACCAGATCCTGGCCCCAGCCCTTGGAGATGGGTCTATTCCCACCTAAAAGGAAACAGCGGTGAAGTCATTGCTCAATGTTACTTAGGGAGGAGATGGCGCGACTTGCTCCCCTCCCGATCTTGTTCCAAAAGACCCTACTGTAAAACTACTGTCGACAGTAAGATCGAGTCTTCCTCCTGGTGGGGGAGGGAAGGCATGCAGACCGCATGGACCTGTCTCCATCTTTGTAGAGTCCAGGCCGCAGAACGCAACGCTCCATCGTGGTTATCCCAGAGACGATAAGGAGACCAAAGCCACCCCCTGATACTCAGGGACAGGTCCAGCGATTCATTTAGGGAGCACAGCACATCCATACCTGAGTCACGCCAGATGGTGTGAGTGACACAAGCTCGTGGCATTACAGAAACTCTCTACTGACTACAGAGCACGTGTCATATCCAAGCACTTATCCATACAGCAAGTGTTCTCTGAGCATCTGCTAAAATCCAGGCCCTGTGATGGGGTCGAGGGGTAAAACATCATCAGTACTGGGCCCTAAGGCCCCCCACTATCTGGTGAGAAGTTGTTCAGCTCAGTCACTCAGCTGTGTCCGACTCTGCGACTCCATGGACTGCAGCACACCAGGCCTCCCTGTCCATCACCAACTCCTGGAGTTGACCCAAACTCATTGCTCCACCTAATTGGTGATGCCATCCAACCATCTCATCCTCTGTTATCCCCTTCTCCTTCCGCCTTCTATCTTTCCCAGCATCAGGGTCTTTTCCAGTGAGTCAGTTCTTTGTTTCAGGTGGCCAAAATATTGGAGTTTCAGCTTCAGCGTCCATCCTTCCAATGAATATTCAGGACTGATTTCCTTTAGGATGAACTGGTTGGATCTCCTTGCAGTCTAAGGGACTCTCAAGGGTCTTCTCCAACACCACAGTTCAAAAGCATCAATTCTTCGGCACTCAGGTTTCTTTATAGTCTGGCTCTCACATCCTTACAGGACTACTGGAAAAACCATAGCTTTGACTAGACGGACCTGTGTCCACACAATTACAGAGGCGAATCCGGGAGTGAGCAGTGTCCATGGAAGCCCCGGGGAAGAAGAAATCAGCTGTGCCTGGAGGTCCAGGGGCCTCTCCTGCAGCGCCTAGATACTGCTCCCTGTCCTCACAGAGCTCCACACACGTTCACATCTGACCCCCCTGCCCACTTCCCCACCCTCTTTCCTGACCCTGAAAGTTTCCACCGTGCTCTCCAAAGAAGGGCAGAGTGGCTGACAGCTCAGTTTAGAAGATCTGGGAGCTCCCATGGAGATGGGGTGGGTGGCAGCTCCAGTCTCCTGGAGTCTCCTGGAGAGAGCACAGGTGGGGAGGGAGAAGGTGAAAGGGAGAAGGGAGGAGTGGGCACGGGAGAGAGGACTTGAAGCTGGCCATATTCCTAGGTGCACCTTAAGCTCGCTCCCTCTTTTTTTCCTCTCTCTGGATCTTCAGAGTGTATAATCTCTGGCCACTGCTGGAAACAACCCAAAAATCCTGAATGCATTAAATACGTGCAAATACACACACACACATATGTGTATATATATATACACACACACACGTACACATTTATCAGAGTCTCCTGCTTCCCCACTAAGCTCAGTGCCCCTCATCCTGTCCTCTCTATGAACACCCCTAAATGGTCCAAACCCCACCTGGAGGTGGTTTGGGATCTTAGCTGGCTTTAAGCCATCTGGAACCCATCAGCAGGCTTGCCCAGCCCCTTGCCCATGAAGCCATTATGGGTGAGGTTAATTTAGCACAGCCAAGCTGGTGATGATGGAGACAGAATGAATCAATCAAAATATTCATTTATATTTGATGATCAAGAACCTTAAATGAATGAGCAAGTGAACCTTTACCGAGGCCCTCCTAGACACCAGGGCTCATGCCAGGAATGTTTAAGAGTATTCGTTATTTTAATCCTCACACTCACTTTATGATGTAGGATTATTATCTTTGTTTCGATGGCAAATATTCTGAGCGTCAGAGTGAGTAAGTTTCTTTTCCAAGAAAACAACAACANCCCCCTGAGTCACAGAGCGTGTTTCGGCGGACCAGGGAGGTACCGCTGGCCGGGTCTTAGCTTCTCCTCCTCCCTCCCGACCTCTCTCCCTCCTTGTCTCTCTCCACACTCCCAGCACCACCACTGCCTTCACTGCCGCTGATTCGCACCCTGACGTAACTAAGGATTATTGCCAACATGTACGGAGCACCAACTGTATGCCTGGCACTGCGCTGTTTCATATGAGCTGTTCACCAGATCCTGGCCCCAGCCCTTGGAGATGGGTCTATTCCCACCTAAAAGGAAACAGCGGTGAAGTCATTGCTCAATGTTACTTAGGGAGGAGATGGCGCGACTTGCTCCCCTCCCGATCTTGTTCCAAAAGACCCTACTGTAAAACTACTGTCGACAGTAAGATCGAGTCTTCCTCCTGGTGGGGGAGGGAAGGCATGCAGACCGCATGGACCTGTCTCCATCTTTGTGGAGTCCAGGCCGCAGAACGCAACGCTCCATCGTGGTTATCCCAGAGACGATAAGGAGACCAAAGCCACCCCCTGATACTCAGGGACAGGTCCAGCGATTCATTTAGGGAGCACAGCACATCCATACCTGAGTCACGCCAGATGGTGTGAGTGACACAAGCTCGTGGCATTACAGAAACTCTCTACTGACTACAGAGCACGTGTCATATCCAAGCACTTATCCATACAGCAAGTGTTCTCTGAGCATCTGCTAAAATCCAGGCCCTGTGATGGGGTCGAGGGGTAAAACATCATCAGTACTGGGCCCTAAGGCCCCCCACTATCTGGTGAGAAGTTGTTCAGCTCAGTCACTCAGCTGTGTCCGACTCTGCGACTCCATGGACTGCAGCACGCCAGGCCTCCCTGTCCATCACCAACTCCTGGAGTTGACCCAAACTCATTGCTCCACCTAATTGGTGATGCCATCCAACCATCTCATCCTCTGTTATCCCCTTCTCCTTCCGCCTTCTATCTTTCCCAGCATCAGGGTCTTTTCCAGTGAGTCAGTTCTTTGTTTCAGGTGGCCAAAATATTGGAGTTTCAGCTTCAGCGTCCATCCTTCCAATGAATATTCAGGACTGATTTCCTTTAGGATGAACTGGTTGGATCTCCTTGCAGTCTAAGGGACTCTCAAGGGTCTTCTCCAACACCACAGTTCAAAAGCATCAATTCTTCGGCACTCAGGTTTCTTTATAGTCTGGCTCTCACATCCTTACAGGACTACTGGAAAAACCATAGCTTTGACTAGACGGACCTGTGTCCACACAATTACAGAGGCGAATCCGGGAGTGAGCAGTGTCCATGGAAGCCCCGGGGAAGAAGAAATCAGCTGTGCCTGGAGGTCCAGGGGCCTCTCCTGCAGCGCCTAGATACTGCTCCCTGTCCTCACAGAGCTCCACACACGTTCACATCTGACCCCCCTGCCCACTTCCCCACCCTCTTTCCTGACCCTGAAAGTTTCCACCGTGCTCTCCAAAGAAGGGCAGAGTGGCTGACAGCTCAGTTTAGAAGATCTGGGAGCTCCCATGGAGATGGGGTGGGTGGCAGCTCCAGTCTCCTGGAGTCTCCTGGAGAGAGCACAGGTGGGGAGGGAGAAGGTGAAAGGGAGAAGGGAGGAGTGGGCACGGGAGAGAGGACTTGAAGCTGGCCATATTCCTAGGTGCACCTTAAGCTCGCTCCCTCTTTTTTTCCTCTCTCTGGATCTTCAGAGTGTGTAATCTCTGGCCACTGCTGGAAACAACCCAAAAATCCTGAATGCATTAAATACGTGCAAATACCCACACACACATATGTGTATATATATATACACACACACACGTACACATTTATCAGAGTCTCCTGCTTCCCCACTAAGCTCAGTGCCCCTCATCCTGTCCTCTCTATGAACACCCCTAAATGGTCCAAACCCCACCTGGAGGTGGTTTGGGATCTTAGCTGGCTTTAAGCCATCTGGAACCCATCAGCAGGCTTGCCCAGCCCCTTGCCCATAAAGCCATTATGGGTGAGGTTAATTTAGCACAGCCAAGCTGGTGATGATGGAGACAGAATGAATCAATCAAAATATTCATTTATATTTGATGATCAAGAACCTTAAATGAATGAGCAAGTGAACCTTTACCGAGGCCCTCCTAGACACCAGGGCTCATGCCAGGAATGTTTAAGAGTATTCGTTATTTTAATCCTCACACTCACTTTATGATGTAGGATTATTATCTTTGTTTCGATGGCAAATATTCTGAGCGTCAGAGTGAGTAAGTTTCTTTTCCAAGAAAACAACAACAAGATGCTCCTCAGTGGTGAAAATGGGATTTAGTGGATTCTCCATCGCTCCACACGCGCACACGTACACTGAGTCCCTTCGGTTGTGTCCGACTCTGTGCCCCTGTGGACTGTAGGCCATCAGGCTCCTCTGTCCATGGGATTCTCCAGGCAAGAATATACTGGAGTGGGTTGCCATGCCCTCCTCCAGGGAATCTTTCTGACCCAGGGACTGAGCCCACATCCCTTATGTCTCCTGCACTGGGTAGGTGGGTTCTTTACCACTAGCACCAGCTGGGAAGCTTGTCCACTGCTTCCCAGCAGGCACTAAAACTGTGTGCTCTGTCAGATGGTGGGTGCACGGTGGAAGTGTAAAAAATAAAAGATATAGATTGATATTTGGAGAGCTCACGGATTAGTGGAATGGGATAAAATGCCCCTCAGATACCACCGGAGTCGGAGGGCAAGCACTCCCATCCCCAGCAGAGCATATCATACTGCACGTGATGGGAATTCAGGAGAGCTGAGGTCCTGCCCAGGGTCCAGAAAATGCCGCATGGAAGCATAGAGCTCTGAGCTCAGAACACGGAAGCTTATTAACAAGCACTGGGTTGGTCTAGTCCAGGTCTAGGTGGATCAATGGAAAAGAAAAAGAAAAAGTCCTCAAACGGAGCCATGCGTCAAAATATTGAGTTGGCCAAAATGTTAATTTGGGCTTTTCCATAAGACGTTTCCAAACAAATGTGTTGGTCAACCCAATCGTTCACATTATGATAAAAGCAGCATTTCAAAGTTAGTGGACATAGCATGCCTTTTAGTCAATCACTAGTTTGGAGACAACTGACTAGCAATTTGCTGAAAAGAAAGGCTTTATTCTGGCTTTGTGAGATAAGTAAAAATAAATTCCCAAAGAATTAAGGATTCACGTGAAAATAGACCCTAAAAGAACTAGGAGAAAATGCAGGTGATTCTCATCTTAGGGAGGGATTTTCCTAATTACATTTGCAAAGGAAGCTTTACAAATAAAAGAACAGATAGATTCAACTCCATAAAAAAGTTTAAATGCCAATATATCAAATCAAATACCATTAAAGTTTAAATAATACACGACAAGCTGGGAAAAACAGATGGAACAAATGTGAGAGACAGAGATTAGTATTCTTAAGCTAGAGGATGCACTCATAATCAATAAGAAGAGAAAACCAATGTTAAAAAACATTGTCAAAGGATATCACTGGCAGAATTCCTAATTAGGAAATGCAAATGGCCAGCAAGCTTATGAAAAAACCTTCAAATTCAGTGAAAATGATAAATTGTAAGAGTGAGTGGCTTTTGAAATTTTTCATTTTATTTTTTGTTAAAAAAAGGAAGCATATTTACATGGTCCCCAAATCAAAGAGCAAAGAGTACAATCCACAGTCTTCTTCCCACTCTGTCCTCCATCGCCCGAGGGCTCACCACACCCTAAACAGGCAACCATTGCTAAGAATATCTGTGNGAGTCCCTTCGGTTGTGTCCGACTCTGTGCCCCTGTGGACTGTAGGCCATCAGGCTCCTCTGTCCATGGGATTCTCCAGCCAAGAATATACTGGAGTGGGTTGCCATGCCCTCCTCCAGGGAATCTTTCTGACCCAGGGACTGAGCCCACATCCCTTATGTCTCCTGCACTGGGTAGGTGGGTTCTTTACCACTAGCACCAGCTGGGAAGCTTGTCCACTGCTTCCCAGCAGGCACCAAAACTGTGTGCTCTGTCAGATGGTGGGTGCACGGTGGAAGTGTAAAAAATAAAAGATATAGATTGATATTTGGAGAGCTCACGGATTAGTGGAATGGGATAAAATGCCCCTCAGATACCACCAGAGTCGGAGGGCAAGCACTCCCATCCCCAGCAGAGCATATCATACTGCACGTGATGGGAATTCAGGAGAGCTGAGGTCCTGCCCAGGGTCCAGAAAATGCCGCATGGAAGCATAGAGCTCTGAGCTCAGAACACGGAAGCTTATTAACAAGCACTGGGTTGGTCTAGTCCAGGTCTAGGTGGATCAATGGAAAAGAAAAAGAAAAAGTCCTCAAACGGAGCCATGCGTCAAAATATTGAGTTGGCCAAAATGTTAATTTGGGCTTTTCCATAAGACGTTTCCAAACAAATGTGTTGGTCAACCCAATCGTTCACATTATGATAAAAGCAGCATTTCAAAGTTAGTGGACATAGCATGCCTTTTAGTCAATCACTAGTTTGGAGACAACTGACTAGCAATTTGCTGAAAAGAAAGGCTTTATTCTGGCTTTGTGAGATAAGTAAAAATAAATTCCCAAAGAATTAAGGATTCACGTGAAAATAAACCCTAAAAGAACTAGGAGAAAATGCAGGTGATTCTCATCTTAGGGAGGGATTTTCCTAATTACATTTGCAAAGGAAGCTTTACAAATAAAAGAACAGATAGATTCAACTCCATAAAAAAGTTTAAATGCCAATATATCAAATCAAATACCATTAAAGTTTAAATAATACACGACAAGCTGGGAAAAACAGATGGAACAAATGTGAGAGACAGAGATTAGTATTCTTAAGCTAGAGGATGCACTCATAATCAATAAGAAGAGAAAACCAATGTTAAAAAACATTGTCAAAGGATATCACTGGCATAATTCCTAATTAGGAAATGCAAATGGCCAGCAAGCTTATGAAAAAACCTTCAAATTCAGTGAAAATGAGAAATTGTAAGAGTGAGTGGCTTTTGAAATTTTTCATTTTATTTTTTGTTAAAAAAAGGAAGCATATTTACATGGTCCCCAAATCAAAGAGCAAAGAGTACAATCCACAGTCTTCTTCCCACTCTGTCCTCCATCGCCCGAGGGCTCACCACACCCTAAACAGGCAACCATTGCTAAGAATATCTGTGTACCCTTCCAGAGTTTATATACATTTACACAANAAATCAAAGAGCAAAGAGTACAATCCACAGTCTTCTTCCCACTCTGTCCTCCATCGCCCGAGGGCTCACCACACCCTAAACAGGCAACCATTGCTAAGAATATCTGTGTACCCTTCCAGAGTTTATATACATTTACACAAATATGCATAATTACTTATTTTCCTCTGTACTATACAAAATGTAACATTATATATAATATATTGATATGTACAGTTTCACACCCACCATCTCCCTTTTAGTGATTTATGCTAGACAACGTCTTATATGGGTATTTCATATATTAAGGACTTCTTTACACAGCATTAAGTGGTTTTTATTGTATAGATGTACAATAGTTTACCTAGATGGTTTCCAGTCTTTTACTCTTGCAAACAATGCTGTAATGAATAGCCTTGAACACACATCATTTCCCAAATATGCCAGGGTACCTGCAGAATGAATTCCAAGAAGTGAAATTACAGGGACCAAGGATATATGTATTTTTAATTCAGAAAATGTTGCCAAATGGCCTTCTGTGAGGGTTTTTATCAATTTACACACCCACTCAAAATACCCAAGTGTGCCTGTTTCCCCACAGCCTTGCCAATGGAGTGTGATATCAAGCTTCTGGAACGTGCTAAATGGATGAGTAAAAGGTGATATCTCAGGATAGTTTTCATCTGCATTTCTCCTGTTGTGAGTCTGGGCATCATTCCATATAATAAATAACCATTTTATCTCCTTTCCTATGAAAGGTATGTTTATGTTCCTCAAATCGTTTCCATTTTATTCTTTATAGGATAATAGATATCTAGGGAGTATCAGAGCACAAAGACTCAGACACACACGATAGATGGTGGGGGGGGGGGTTGGTAAGTCTTTGTTAGGGGTCATTTGGCACATACGGGGCTTCCCTGAGAGCTCAGTTGGTAAAGAATCCTCCTGCAATGCAGGAGACCTGGGTTTGATCCCTGGATTGGAAAGATCCTCTGGAGGAGGGAAAGGCTACCCACTTCAGTATTCTGGCCTGGAGAATTCCATGGACTGTGTAGTCCACAGGATCACAAAGCGTCAGACACAACTGAGTGACTTTTACTCACTCAGTACATGTACCAAAATCCATAAAAGGGAAATATTCTTTGACTCAGCAACTCCATTTGCAGAAATTCACCATAAAGAAATAATCATAATTGTGGAAAGATGCGCATGTGAGAGTATGTATTGTTTGTGTTAGAAAACTAGAATCTGCCCCTCTCTGGACTCTCTTGTCTTCCTCTCTGTGTCTTTTGGCTTTTTTCTTTAACCTGGCTTTTCTGATGCCTGTTAATGTCAATCACTCATTGTTGCTGCAGAACAGCTGCCCCAGTGTGGATCTTCCCCACCCAGGTATTAAACCCGAGTCCCCGGCATTGCAGGCGGATTCCTTACCCTCTGAGCCACCAGGGAAGCCCTAATGTTTATCAAATTAAGCCACAATGCCTGTGATTTCTGTGGCTGAACCAGTAGCCACTTCTTGTGAAGAAGGAAGAAGACACCTCAGTCACTGCATACATGCTTGAGTGCTCAGCTGCTGTTGTGTCCAACTCTTTGCAACCCCATGGACCCTAGGGCACCAGGCTCCTCTGTCCATGGGATTCTCTAGGCTAGAATACTAGAGTGGGTTGCCCTGCCCTCCTCCAGGGGATCTTCTCAACCCAGGGATCGAACCCAGGTCTCCTGCATTACAGGCGGATTCTTTACCATCTGAGCCACCAGGGAAGCCCCAGGGATATTGGAAGAGCTTATCCCTTCTCCAGGGACCTTCTCGATCCAGGAATTGAACTGGGGTCGCCTGCATTGCAGGTGAATTCTTTACCAGCTGAGCTACAAGGGAAGCCCCCTCATATACAAACTTATAGAGAAAACATACTCTTTCCAGTGTGCTGAGAGCATTTTGCACCTGCAAAGCCTTCTTGCCACTTTCATTTCCTGAATGCCAGGAGGAGGTTTGCATAATTTCTTTTCTGGAGGAGAAAGGGCTTCTGGTGAATGGAGGATTTTCCATCAACTTCTCCTCAACCCAAGGGACAAATTTGAGAGGTATTTCAAAGCTATAAGACTTGGTGAGTAATCTGTTAGAGGAAATAAAAGAGAAAGCTACGCTCTGGGATTTCTATCTTCAGAACTTGAATGAAACATGCTAACGTGGAATAATCTGGAGTATAGGGAGTATCAGAGGCAGAAATGTAGGGATATTAACCGTGAAACAAACCTGCCTCCCCTGATACCTGACACATGGAAGCCAGTAGTTGACAGTGTTGTCTCTTCCACGAGGACGGAAACCAGGGCTTGGGAAGTGCTCACAAGTGGTCTGGCAAGAGTGTTCCATTAGAGATGAATGAAAGAATTGCCGCAGAGTTTTCACAAGCGAGGTCAGAAATCACTAACTAGTCAGGGTGCCAATGAACACCGTCCATGAATGCTTGCCAAACTGAATGAGGAGCTGGCTTCTCTCCCACGAGTCAGGGCTGACTGAGGTGCTGGAGGAATTAGAAGACGGTGAGACTCGAAGGTGGGGAGACCCAAAGAGATGTGACTGACCAGCAGGACGAGGAGAGNAGGGCTCTTCCCCCTACAGGAACCCAAGCCATCACTGTAGCCAATGTACCGTGAGGAGACAGGTCTTGCCAACAGCTTCCAGTCCAGACAAAAGCATGTGTCTTGTGTCACAAGTCACAAGGTGACTCTTACGGGTCTCTGCAAGCCTGAAAGAAGCAGTTCTCTGCCCTGACTAACCAGAACATGTGCTCTCGACAATTCTCTTGATTGCAAACAGAAACGCTTCTGAAGGACAATCCTGCTTCTTAGAAGATGAAAGAATTCATTTACACCCATGATAACTCAAAACATATCTGCTAAATACCAGTCTAGAAAGGTGACTTTGTTAAAGGTCTTTGTCATTTCTGAAAGTGACATGGGATATCTAGTGAAGGTCATTGCCATCAAGCATGACCTTGCACAAGGCTCCTTTGCAGTGGACCAGCATTTGTTGTAGGACACATAGCTGCCCGTGGCCGTTTCGGCTGTTTAATAGAAAAGCAAAGTAAAATCAGCTTGCCTTTCTCCTCTCAAACAATGATGCGTTTTTAGATTCCAGTCTTCTCTGGTTCTGCGTATCTCCAAAAGATAAAGGGGTGTGGGAGACAGGCGTTTTAGTTCTCTGAGAAATTAAAACATCACATGTTGCCCCTGAAGTCCCCCACTGTCTGGAGCAGACAGAAATGGGGAGCAGAAGGCTTGACAACATCTGCATGGACATTTTGGGGCCGGTTGATGAGGGGTTAATTGGGACTAATTCAAAATGCACAAGCCAGAAACGTTTTTCCCTGGAGAACCCATGGCAGCATCATAGCTTCCCTGGCTGAGAGATGACGGCTCCCAGCTCACTGTCAGTTGCTCCGGGGAGCTCAGAGAAATGATATGTACATGGGCCCAACAGAAAACATAAAAATAATAAATGAAACTAATAATGCAAAAAGGGTCGGGGAAATAAGTAGTCCCTTCTGACACGAGCTGCACTGGAAGCTTTGGGGAAAGGAGGCTCGAATATTAAATGAAAGATGTAAATTGTAGAAATTGGAGCTGTAAATTTTCCTTTGGAAGAAGAGGGAGCCAACAGTTTTGTTTAGACTTGACTGAGCTCACAGGAGCTGGTTACCAGTGCAAGTCCAATCCAAGGAGGGCAGCCCCCATGCCCCCCTAAAGGAGGGGGTGCTCAGGAGCAGGAAGGTGTGGGGAAGGGAACGGGGGGCGTCTGAACAGGGTTCTGCTGCCCTCCACATTAAACAGGGTGTGTTCTGTGGGGGCTGCGGGAGCAGCAGCTCCTTGCTAAACCCTTCCTTTCTCAGCAGAGACCTCCTCGCCACGGCCCTTCCTCCCCTGAGATGGCCAGCCAAGGAAATAATGCCGCAGTGGCCAAGCAGGAGATCTTGACAAGGATGAACAGAAAAACCTCATGAGGTAAACTGGCTGGGATTTGATCGACGTGTATTTCCGAGGGAGTGTGGGGCTGCAAGACGTACCCGCGGAGATGCTGGGCCTCTTTCGCTCTAAACAGAAGGAGGGTGGAAAGACCCACTGGTAAAAGAGAGGAGACTTGTTCATTTGTCTGTGTTACAACTGCCTGGTCCGAGTCACAGGGCTGACAGTTTCACTGGTGGGTCGTTTGCAGCTCAAAGCTCATTGGGAATGCTCAGACATTCTCCATGCTGCAGCAACCCAGAGACGTCAAATCTTATCTCATCCCCTCCTTTCCCTTCACCACACCACTTGCTTCTGAGCTCAGCCTGGACTCACCTCTTCCCTACACACCACCCATTCCCTGACTCAGAGTGGATGGAAAATGGGGGCGTTGGAGCCGTGGGATCAATGACAGAGACCCTTGGTCTCCTGGAGGCCTGGCACCTCAGTCCTGCTCCCCTCTGTCAATCCGAGATGCAAAGGATGAGAGCAATCCAGAACAGACAAACCTCTGTGATGCATTACTCCTTCCTGTGCCTCCAAAGTGAGCTTCAGTGCCACACGAGGGACAAACCTGGGTGCGCCCCACGGCTCACCAGCTCAGCCCAGGGTCTTCATTTATGAGTGTCTTCCGCATTCAGTAAATCTCTACTGGGTCCCAGGCCCTGGCTCTACAGCCGCAAGTGGAGTAGACATGACGGATCTCAGGCCCTTTGTGTGGTCAGCACCCAGTACCCCCAGCTCCCGGAAGCAGGGGAGCGGATATGACCCCTGCCCTCCAAAGGCCTCCATCCAGGAGGGGAGGTTATGCCAGGGCCACACGAGTGAGGGCAAAATTCCAAGACGATGCACCCCCATCTCACAGAGGAGAGAGGCAGGGCTTGACCGAGGTCGGTGGTGGTGCAGGGGCCAGAGCTGTCTCGGCTCCACGCCCACCACCCCAGGAGCTGCAAGTGGGAGAAAGAGCCTGGCTTTCTCCAGGGGCTGGGGGCTGCGGTGATGTCACCTTGGCCTGCGCCTCCTGCGTGTGCCCCCTGCCGCCCTCCGGCCACAGCGCAGCCCAATGACGCCTCGCTGACCCCCCTCCCCCCCCTGCCGTGGAGTCCGTATCCCTGCCACCACAGCCTTCTCAGCTAGACGAGCGGTCTTCTTGTCCGTGGGCTGCTACAGAGAAGTATGGCAGACCGGGTGCGCCAAAACACAGAAGGGTATTCTCTTGTAGTTATGGAGGCTGGACGTTCAAAACCAAAGAGCTGGCAGGGCCGTGTTGGCAGAGGACTCCTTCCTGGCCTCTTCCCGGATCCTGGTGGTGGCGGTCAGCCCCGGGCCTCCCCTGGCTTGTAGACACAGCACTCCCACCTCTGACTCATGGCGTTTTCCCTGTGTGTCTCTGTCTCTTTGTCCAAGTTTCCCTCTTCTTAGGACACCAGTCCAACTGGAATGCTTAAGGCTGGATTAAGGGGCCACCCTACTCCAGTGGAACCTCATCTTAACTGATTACATTTGCAATAACCATACTTCCAAATAGGCCATGTTCCGAGGTACCAGGAGCTAGGACTTCAACTTTGGGGGTGTGTGTGTGTGTTAAGTCGCTTCAGTTGTGTCCGGCTCTTTGCAACCCTATGCAGTGTAGCCAGCCAGGCTCCTCTGTCCATGGGATTCTCCGGGCAAGAATCCTGGAGTGGGTTGCCATGCCTGCCTCCAGGGGATCTTCCTGACCCAGGGATCAAACCTGCATCTCTTACGTCTTCTGCATTGGCAGGCGAGTTCTTTATTGCTAGCACCACCTGGGAAGCCCCAACTTTGGGGGAGGGGAACCCAGTTCAAGCCATAACACTGGGCCATACCACTAAGCTCGCCAAAGTTCCCTCAAGGAAGCTTCCGGAACTGATGTGCTGTAAGGGAGAAAAGAAGCCGCATGTCCCCTTTCTACCATGATCGCTGGGTACCAGAAGATGCCTTCAATCAATACTTATTGAATGGTTTGGTTTTTTTTTTAGTCTCCTAATATCCTCACCCCAGACATCACTGTATCTGTTTTTAAAAGCGGAGAATCATGGTGACTTCAAGTCTTTCAAAAGCATGAGGTCCCCATTCATTTCCCCTCCAATATTTGTTATATACACACTCTTGAAAGGCACTGTGTGGGCTGCAGAAAGCCGTTAAGTGTGCTTCCCCTAAGTCATGATGGTAGAGAGAAAACGTTTCGCCTTTGGCATGCCAAGGTTTTTAACTGTAGCCTGGTGGGCTACAGTCCATGGGGTTGCAAAAGAGTTGAACGTGACTGAGCAACTAAGCAACAACGATCTCCTTCCCTGAGAGGTCAGCAGAAATTCGGCATGTATTTGAATCATGCAGTCTTCAAGGTCATGAGTGCAATAGCGAGTTAGTTCCTTCGCCAGCAATGGAGCCAGATCACCTACCCGTGTGAGTCTCTTCTTATTGGTGTTGGGGCTCGCCCTGTCCCAGATGGGAACAAGTAGTCACGTGTTTAATGTGGCGATTTAAATTTAGCATTAAATTAATTTAAATGAAATAAAATTATAAATTCAGTTCTTCAGTTGCATTAGCCACATTCAAGCGCTCAATAACATAGGTTGCTACCCTATTGGACGGCACAGATATAGATTTCCATCACTGCAGAAAGTTCTATTGAACAGAACCAGTCAGTGCAATCGCTGGAGTGAAGGGGTAAAAACGTTGATGCTTCGTAAAAACAAAATGGCTCCCATCAGAAAGTAAGTGCTTGAACAGATGGGGAAAGTGAAAAGGAAGTGAGAACAGCTCTTGAATAAAACATCCAAGTTCTCTGGATGCAACGATCCACAGTGATGAGCGGACGTCATGATCTGGGCGAAGGATGGGCACCTCCTCTGTGAGCATCGCAGCCAGCGACATATCCCCTGGGCCTTCCGCAAGAGAGGGGACCTTCTGCTGCAGTGGGCAGGCCAAGCCAGGAGACATCCTCTGACTGCAGGATCAGGGGGAAATTTCCAGAGAAGTGGCATCCGAGATGGACCTGGAAGGTTCAGTGGGGTTCAGACTGGCAGAGGCAGGGGAGAGCATTGCAAGCAGAGGGGACTTGTGATGGGAGAGACCCTTGCTGTGCTCCCTAGACTCAGAGCATCAAGGAGAATGGTGCTTCCTTCCTTGGGCTTCCAGAAACTTGAGCAGGTATGAGCTGAAAAAAGAAACTCATAATGCAAATGACTGACACTTATACCCTTGTAAGACACAAAGTGGGAGTCACAGTCACACGGTCAAGTCTGACTCTTTGCAACCTCGCGGACTGTAGCCTGCTGGGCTTTTCTGTCCATGGGATTCTCCAGCAAGAATACAGGAGTGGGTTGCCAGGCCCTCCTCCAGGGGATCGTCCCAACCCAGGGATCAGACCCAGGTCTCCCACATTGCAAGCAGATTCTTTAACATCTGAGCCACCACAAAAAAAGCCCACAGATGGTTAATAAGCTGGGATAAGGTGTAAGTCCGGAGTCAGAGGCATGATTCAGTGGCCCAGCTTTTTAGCGCTCTTCCCAGCCCTCAGTTTTGCAGCTTCCATCTCAAAGGCCGTAGGAGTTAGAAAGCGGAAGTCTCTATTTCTCCTGCTCGGGTCCATCTCAGGGATGCATCTGAAGCTCCAGTTCCTCAGGCCAACGGGAGGACATACTGACCAAAGCACCTGCTCACTGTGAGGTTTAGCAGGAACCACGCGCTGCGTAAGCCTGTCTGCTGCGGGACACTGCCCCTCGATTGAAGGTGAAACATACTTGACCCTGACACCCCTCTTTCAAAGTCCAGGACCTGAGGACATCTGCGAGCTGCTGAGGGACTCGCAGCCTGCCCTCTCACAGTCACTGCCGTCTCTGGGCCCTCGGAGACCCGGGCCCANGACTCTGACAAGCAGCCCGGTCACTCCCTTGCCAGCAGAGGATGCCAGTTCAGTAAACAGAAGCCTGAACAGCAAAGACGGCCCCGCACGCGGGACTGACCGCGGTCCACCAGCACAGAAGCGCGTCGCCTGTTGGTGAGTTGTGCCTCGGGTCAGCCCCACACCCCCTGTAACTAAAGATGTTACCTTTACCAAATCTTTGCTTAATCTTTACTGAAGATTAGTACCCAAATGTGTACGTAACAGGTACAAATTTCCTAAACCTTAAACTGAGGCCATTGTGTGATACACATATAATTAAACTACATTCCTGAGGGTCTCTGGTTAAATGAAGATGAATATCATCATCAGATACCCTACTAGTAAGTATCTGGAGAAGGAAATGGCAACCCACTCCAGTATTCTTGCCTGGAGAATTCCACTAGGATGCGGTAGGACTTCCCACCCGGAATCAAGATAGCTCTACTTTGGGGTCAGTGCAGTTCCCCCAGCCCTGGATGTGCTGTGATTACAGGGGACACCCTCGTCAGCAGGTCTAAAACCTCTCCCGGTAGGCCACTCCATTGAGTCACAGTGTTCCCTGCTGGAGACCACAGTTCAAGTAAAACTCAGCCTACCTAGGGTAATATAACACAGACAACTAGCGGTGAGAAGGCCTTGAAAAGCTGGGACATTGCGCAGATGCCTTGTGAGGCAGGAGGCAGGCTGATGGGAGGTGTGAAGGTTCACACAGGCACACTGAGATTCCACAGTGGAGCCAAGATCCCAGGGATTAAAGAGAGAGATCTGGAGATGGAACACAGTATGGGGGCTGAGAAGGAACAGACACAGGAAGCTTCTGCTGCTTCCGATTTGCCTTCAGCCAGCCTTCTTTCCCAGCATCAACCTGCGACAATCTCGGGTCTATGGCTACAACACTGCTTCTCTCACTCCTAACAGGCTCGAAGAGCCACTGGCTCAGAAGTAAAAGGACCCCTCTTCTTGAGCGGGGCCATGCCCAGCACCCCTGAAGAAAGCTCTGGAGGCTCTGCAGGCAGCTAGTAGTTTAAACAGTCATTGCATTTGTGCCTAAGCCTCTTCCACTGTCATTTTTATGCAGTGTTACTTTTCTTTTTTTTCTTTTTCATTGAAAAAGCTTTCAAACAGAGAGAATCCTAATTAATTTGAAACAAGAATAATTTTTCCTGCATTTTGTTGCTTCCAGTTCGTGGTTAAAAGGAGCAATTTCGAAGTGAGCATCTTTGACCCTTGCATGGAATACTGACTGGCTCTGCCAAATAGCTTTCATGTGTGCTGTTCATGTGTTATTTTGATGAGAGCTGGTGATGGTGTTAATTTCTGATAAAACACTGTAGAGTTCTGGCTTCTCTTTCTAATAGATGTTTCTGGGCAAAGGGAAACCCACCAGCACCTCATTTAGATAGATTTCATTATATTTGCCATAATACCGCTCATGTCTTCTCCTCTTCTGTAAATCCCTTCACAGCTTGCCTTGGGATGCATTGTTTCATGTACACATATTTGATATTTCCAGCTGAATTTCAGCCTTATTCCGAGTGGGGCCCAGCCTGTCCCTAACATTATAGGTCGTATTACCTTGATGAAAAGTACCACCTCAACTCTGCTAGCGTGAATGGAAAAGAGAGCTGATTTGATTTCATACAGAATCATGTATGTTTCATGGCCTTTGTGGGGCCCTGGCCGCAGATATGGAAAAACCACTCAGACTCTGAGATGGACATATAGGATCATGCCGTGATTCCAATGTGGGTATCAGCTTTCACTTAGAGTTATGAAAGCCAAGGGTATAAGTGAAATTGCCTGGGCAGGGAGCATAAAATGAGACAAGAATAAGAACCTGGGATAGTTCTTGAACAATACCATTCAGAGACTCGATGAGCTTCCGAAGGGACAAGGAGAATGACAAAGAGAAAGAACACCATGTTGCATTGGGGAAAATGTGATCCAGTGCAGCTCAACTCTGCTCAGTGCTGCAGACGAGTTAAGGGAAGCAAAGATGTCTTAAACTTAGCTGAGCAGAGACCTTAGCAAGAAACATTTCTGTCGAATGGTGGGGGTGGAAGCCAGGAGTGGGTGATGTGTAAATGCCAGGTAAAGAGCCAAAGACAGCAAGGTGTGATCAAGGCTTTCAGAAGTTTGTCTGTGAAGGGGAGTAAAGAACAAGGGTGATCGATGAAGGGGAGACAAGATCTGGGGACGTGTCCCTCCCAGTTTTAAAATGATTCCATCATAGAAATAAAAAGTTCAAGATAAATGATTACAGAGAGCATCCTCTTTCTCTTTAAATATGTACGTTCCCTTTCCCATCCCTAATCAGTTCAGTTCAGTTCAGTTGCTCATTTGTGTCTGACTCTTCGTGACCCCATGGACTACAGCACGCCAGGCCTCCCTGTCCATCACCAGCTCCTAGAGCTTGCTCAAACTCATCAAGTCAGTGATGCCATCCAACCATCTCATCCTCTGTCATCCCCTTCTCCTCCTGCCTTCAATCTTTCCCAGCATCAGATTCTTTTCAAATAAGTCAGCTCTTCGCATCAGGTGGCCAAAGTATTGGAGTTTCAGCTTCAACATCAGTCCTTTCAATGAATATTCAGGATTGATTTCGTTTAGGATGGACTGGTTGGATCTTCCTGCAGTCCAAGGGACTCTCAAGAGTCTTCTCCAACACCACAGTTCAAAAGCATCAATTCTTCTGTGCTCAGCTTTCTGTATAGTCCAACTCTCAGATCCATACATGACTACTGGAAAAACCATAGCTTTGACTAGACGGACCTTTGTTGGCAAAGTGGTGTCTCTGCTTTTTAATATGCTGTCTAGGTTGGTCATAACTTTCCTTCCAAGGAGTAAGTGTCTTTGAGTTTCATGGCTGCAATCACCATCTGCAGTAATTTTGGAGCCCCCAAAATGAAGTCAGCCACTGTTTCCATTGTTTCCCCATCTATTTCCCATGAAGTGACCCACACTACTCACACATAGACACAAGCCATTATGCAGCCATCAGCGTATCGTTTTTTTCTGGCAGGAAAATTGTGCAGATAAAAAAGTAAAATTCAGAGCTATTCCTTTGACACTGATATACCACCTAGCTACCATGGTTGGCCAACCAAGCACAAAATGATGTTCGAATCCCCTCTCCCTGTGAAGCCCAGGGGTCTCCTTCCATAGACCCCAACCCCTTGATGCAAGGATTTACAGTGTTTGTATGGCCTTTGTCCTGTGAAATCTCGGAGAGCTGAGTTCCACCAGGCCTCTAAGCCATGCGTTTTGTCTCTTACAAAAGGCCGGCAGTGTTCCAGAGCATTTTTAAACAATAGTTTGCATCATCTGTTCTAAGTCAGACAGGCCTGCTGGAGGAGAATTGTGACTTGCCATTGAGGATGGCAGAATCAGGGCCGGTCCCCACATCCCCCCAAGCAGGCCAGAGCCTTTCCACAAAACAGATGAGCTGCTGCGTTCTCCCTCTACCCAGGTGACATCGGCTTCTTTCTGGACTCGGGGAACAAGCTTGCGAAAAACCTCAATAGGTTACTTTTCCCTGCCGCTGCCACAGCCACCGTTTTACAGGCTGGGAAACCAACTCCCAGAGAGGGTAAATGACTCAGCCAAGGGTACCCAGCCATCTCTAAAGCCAAGTCCCAGGCCCCCATGCTTACGTCTGCAACATGCGTGCACGTGTGTAAGGACAGACCTGGGTGCCTCCCAGCAACACAGCAGAAGAAGCAAAGACCCGCTNCTCCTAGAGCTTGCTCAAACTCATCAAGTCAGTGATGCCATCCAACCATCTCATCCTCTGTCATCCCCTTCTCCTCCTGCCTTCAATCTTTCCCAGCATCAGATTCTTTTCAAATAAGTCAGCTCTTCGCATCAGGTGGCCAAAGTATTGGAGTTTCAGCTTCAACATCAGTCCTTTCAATGAATATTCAGGATTGATTTCGTTTAGGATGGACTGGTTGGATCTTCCTGCAGTCCAAGGGACTCTCAAGAGTCTTCTCCAACACCACAGTTCAAAAGCATCAATTCTTCTGTGCTCAGCTTTCTGTATAGTCCAACTCTCAGATCCATACATGACTACTGGAAAAACCATAGCTTTGACTAGACGGACCTTTGTTGGCAAAGTGGTGTCTCTGCTTTTTAATATGCTGTCTAGGTTGGTCATAACTTTCCTTCCAAGGAGTAAGTGTCTTTGAGTTTCATGGCTGCAATCACCATCTGCAGTAATTTTGGAGCCCCCAAAATGAAGTCAGCCACTGTTTCCATTGTTTCCCCATCTATTTCCCATGAAGTGACCCACACTACTCACACATAGACACAAGCCATTATGCAGCCATCAGCGTATCGTTTTTTTCTGGCAGGAAAATTGTGCAGATAAAAAAAGTAAAATTCAGAGCTATTCCTTTGACACTGATATACCACCTAGCTACCATGGTTGGCCAACCAAGCACAAAATGATGTTCGAATCCCCTCTCCCTGTGAAGCCCAGGGGTCTCCTTCCATAGACCCCAACCCCTTGATGCAAGGATTTACAGTGTTTGTATGGCCTTTGTCCTGTGAAATCTCGGAGAGCTGAGTTCCACCAGGCCTCTAAGCCATGCGTTTTGTCTCTTACAAAAGGCCGGCAGTGTTCCAGAGCATTTTTAAACAATAGTTTGCATCATCTGTTCTAAGTCAGACAGGCCTGCTGGAGGAGAATTGTGACTTGCCATTGAGGATGGCAGAATCAGGGCCGGTCCCCACATCCCCCCAAGCAGGCCAGAGCCTTTCCACCAAACAGGTGAGCTGCTGCGTTCTCCCTCTACCCAGGTGACATCGGCTTCTTTCTGGACTCGGGGAACAAGCTTGCGAAAAACCTCAATAGGTTACTTTTCCCTGCCGCTGCCACAGCCACCGTTTTACAGGCTGGGAAACCAACTCCCAGAGAGGGTAAATGACTCAGCCAAGGGTACCCAGCCATCTCTAAAGCCAAGTCCCAGGCCCCCATGCTTACGTCTGCAACATGCGTGCACGTGTGTAAGGACAAACCTGGGTGCCTCCCAGCAACACAGCAGAAGAAGCAAAGACCCGCTTTTCTTTTCTTTGTCTTAAAAAGATTTCTTTTCTCTTTTCAGGGACTTCCCTAGTGGCTCAGTGGTGAAGAACCCACCTGCCAGTGCAGAAGACACAGATTCAATCCCCGATCCAGGAAGATCCCACACGCCGGGGAGCAACTAAGCCGAGCACCACAGCTGCTGCAGAGGCCGTGCTCCAGAGTCCAGGAGCCCCAACTACTGAGGCCCCGTGCCGCACCTACTGAAGCCCCTGAGGCCTAAGGACCATGCTGTGCCACAGGAGAAGCCACGGAAGTGAGAAGCCCACTCGCCTCACCAAAGAGTAACCCCTGCTCGCTGCAGCTGGAGGAAAGCCTGCGCAGCAACGAAGACCCAGCACGGCCAAAGGAAAAAAAAAAAAGATTTATTTTCTCTTCTTGCCTGAATGTACAAAGGCAAAAAGAGTACAGTTTGTTTATATAAACATATGCGTGTATGTGTGTGTGTGTGCACACACGCTCAACCATGTTCAACTCTTTGCAACCCCATGGACTGCAGCATGGCAAGCCTCCCTGTCCTTCACTATCTCCCTGAGTTTGCTCACACTTATGTTCATTGAGTCGGTGATGCCATCCAACCATCTTATCCTCTGTCGTCCCCTTCTCCCGCCTTCAGTCTTTCCCAGCATCAGGGTGTTTTCCAAGGAGTCAGTTCTTCACATCAGGTGGTCAAAGTACTGGAGCTTCAGCTTCAGCATCTGTCCTTCCAATGAATATTCAGGGTTGATTTCATTTAGGGTGGACTGGTTTGATCTCCTTGCAGTCCAAGGGACTCTCAAGAGTCTTCTCCAATACCACAATTTGAAGGCATCAATTCTTCGGTGCTCAGCCTCCTTCATGGTCCAACTCTCAGAAAACAGTTTTAACTTTCAGGTCCAAACGAGGGCAGGACTTTTTCTTGCCCCTATCTTTAGGAGCCAGCAGGGCCTTTCAAGATAGCAGTCTATAAGAGGAAGCAGTTGAGGCGTGAGTGGTGACTTCTGATCACCATGGAAACATCTGAAACCTCCACACCTCTCGCTGCCACAATGGGACAGGCTGCCTCACCTTCCCACCCCATTTCTTCAAAGATGAGGTGGTCCCTGAGTCCACCTGCTTCTATAGTCTGCCCAGCAGGCAGAGAATCCCATGGACAGAGGAGCCTGGTGGGCTACAGTCCATAGTGTTGCAAAGAGCAGGACATGACTGAAGCGACTTAGTATACACACACACACACACAATATTTGATGCACATTTCCTGAGTCATTTTATAGATTTTTAAAAACCTCCCCTTCCCCAACCAATGAAAGATAGTATCTATTAATCTGAGCACATAGCCCCAGGCCTCCTGGAGCCTAAGGATTGATCATGTTAAACCTTGTGACACCAACCTCTTACCTCATCATCAGCCAGGCAGAGAACTGGACATAAGCCGATCACAGACCCTGCCACCCACAACCCCCACCGGCTTTTAAAAGTGCTTTGTCAAAATCCTTTGGGGAGCCTTTTGTGGCTCAGACGGTAAAGAATCTGCCTGCAGTGCAGGAGACCCAGGTTCAATCCCTGGGTCAGCAAGATCCCCTGGAGAGGGGAATGGCAACCCACTCCAGTATCCTTGCCTGGAGAATCCCACGGACAGAGGAGCCTGGTGGGCCACAGTCCATGGGTCACAAAGAGTCAGACACGCCTGAGCGGCTAACACACTTTGGGGCGCTGAGAACAGCGGGTTCGAGAGAGGCACGAGAGCCTTGTCTCCTTACAGGGCCTTGCAAGAAAGCCTTCTCTGCTCCAGTCTCCAGTGTTTCGGTGTATTTGGCCTCACTGCACGTTGGGCACACGAACCGGTACTTCTTTCCACCTTAGAAACACCCTCCCTTCCCCTCTACTTGGCCTCAGTCTAATCATCCCACGGGGCCCATTCTAACCTCACTTCCTCCTTCATGAACCCAGTGACACCTGGCCACCCTGAACTCTAGATCTCCTTGTTCTCCCTGCTGATACTTCTTCTATTAGGATTTAATGCTAATTATTTTATGATGGGTGTAACTATTCAGTTCAATATTATGTTAAAGATATATTCTGACCAAGTCCCCCAGCTAGGGAGTAAAATAGGTGGGGAGGGGCAATAAGGACAATTAAGTCTGTGTCGCTGGCAGGCTTGAGGGCAGGGAAAACGATTTAGTCTCACCACAATCTCTCTGAGTCGCCCCCTTTCATTTTTTAGCTTGGATGATTTATGCTTTCTCAATTGTATGTAAAAATCTATGGAGCTTAAGGAGGTGTAGCTTTCCCTTCCATCCAGATGGAAATTCTGGAACTTCCCTTTTCTGTTAAAGACCCAAAAGGAAAAATTATCATCACGTAGAGTATCTTCACAGCCCACAGTGCAATACAGCTAGGAATTAACAGCAAAACATTAACTGCAAAAACTATCTATACTTGTGTTAAAATAAGATAGAGACTAGTCTTAAAAATCCTCCAAGCAAACAAAGCCATGGAGTGAAACTAAATTTAGCTTATTTTTTATTGACATAAGTGAACTTAACTTACATTATTTCCTGCAAATACCTATGATAAGTATAATAGTCATCTTCCAAAAGATGGTATAAGATAATCCCTTTTAATCAATCCTCTGCATTTGGAAATCCCCACTACAACAACCAATCACTGTAAAAGTTAAACTGCTTCCTCTTTCACACTTTATAAGCCATCCTGGGATGAGCCCTTGCATTTTCTGTCAATGTTGAATTTGGAAACGCCAGTTCAAGAACTATTTTTATACGTACAATAGACTCTTACTAAATGCTCTTTTACTGATCTAGTGGTTTTAATTTTTATATTTCTGGATTTCTGACACTTGAAAACATTAAAATACATTTTTAAGTAACTCCCAAGCTAGAGAGGAAATATAAGCAAATTGCAAACTATAACTCAGCAATGAAAGCAGCACTTGGCAACCAGAATGGTGCGCGGAGACCAATGAATAGCGACAGAGGCGTCTGCAAACAGAAAGGACAGACTGAGGATGGATGAGCTCAACTTTCAAATCAGGAAGAAATAACAACAAAACCACACCACCGTCTCAGGGAAGTGTAAGGAAGGATTAAAGAAAAAAGAAATTATAAAAGCAATAAAGCGAAGCTGGCACACTGATTAGACCAACCTTGGGCAAGTCTGACAGAGAAGGAGAAAGAACATGGACAGCTGGCACCTGAGGGAGGCATGAGGCTGAATTTCAGCCTGAATTTCAACACACAACATGGGTTGTTCAGTCCTACACAAGTTCTTTAACTTCTCTCAGTACAGGCCTACCATCCATTAAGTGCAAATAACAAAAAATCCTGCTCCAGTGATTGCTGTCAGAAATAGATGCGATAGTGTTTGCCAAAAACTGAGTACATTGCTTGGCTCAGAGAAATCAACAATAAATACCAGCTATTATGATATCATTTTAATGTCATGGAGTTATATGGAGCCGTAACTCTCAGTCTTGGCTTTCCATCAGGATAACTTGTGATAATTTTAAAAAGTCTTGCTGAGTGACTGTTTCTATTATTAGGGGCACTCTGATTTTTTCATTGAAGAAATAATTTTTGTAATTCTCCAAATTATATTGTTAGCATAACTGTGCTTCATAAGTGTCCCTAAACTTGAGGATGTCTGATTCTATATTCTTCTCTTCTTTTTTCCTTGAATAGTTCTTTGGTTTCTTTATGTAAAAAGTTTCAAAATTGGAAAAGTCTGCAACTGGAAAATTTTCTCTCTTTTCTTTTCCTTCTGTATGTCCAAGAGTCCATATTAAATGGTTAGTTTGAGCAACAAAATACATTTTCAAAAGGAGAAGCTACCTTAGTTTGAATTCCCCTGGAAGCAGACTCTGAGACAAGGGTCTGAGTACAAATGGTTTATTTGGGAGGGGATCCCAGGAAGCACCAGTGAGAGTGCAGAAAGCTGAGCGGAGGAAGAGAAGGAAGCCAACACGGGGTGGCATGTGTTTAGATGCCAGAACTCTTTCACTGTTTGCAAGTCAGAGTGTCTGCAATGCTCTCACCCATGTTTTTTTTTAAGCTATTCTTTTCTGTTATGAAAATGAACTAGGCAAGAAGAGAGAGGCAATCAATCATAAAATCAGCAGGATATAAACTTTTAATGAACACCTTGGAGTTCAGAGAAAATTCTCCTTGGATTTGGATAGGTTATCTATCAGGTACAGGTTATCTATATTTCCTAAAATGTAGTAAGAAATGAAAGTAACAGTAATACTGTGATTTGTAGGATCCCTTTAACTTCCCAAAGGGTTGTCAGATTCACCTGGTCACTCATCCAACACACCTTCACAGTGAAGTTACGTTTCATAAGAAGCTGTAAGCTCTAAAAAAGTGTGCAAGATAAACATGAACCTTAAAAATTCTGTAACAAACCCATAAAGTACCATATACATGGTTCACGCATTCGCCAAGTAGTGGGTTTGCATTTGGACACTATGTTGTATTAAAGACATGCGTCTTTAAATGCTGGGCTGATAATCATGTTTGGTACAATGAGATCTCCCTCTCAGGGTGCTCAAGGGGACGAAAACTAACAAGAGAACAGCAGGCTCAAGTCTATCATCTCAACTCTTTCTTTAGAGCAGGAGCCGGCAAACTTTCTCTGAAGAGGGCCAGATGGTAAATATGTAGGCTTTGCGGTCGCTCTCACAAGTACTCAACAAGTTTACCACCGTAGCAGGAATCCAGACGCAGCAACAGGGAGATGAATGAAACCAAGCATGTGTTTCCACAAAACCTCGTTTAGAAGAACAGGCAGCAAGCAGGGGCTGGCCCACCACCCACAGTTGGCAGACCCCTCTTCTAGCTGTCTGCCCATCGCCTGGGACTGGTAAACAAAATCACAGATTCTGTTCTGATGCTTCTCTCCCTCTCTTTCGCTGTGTGGCAAAGTTTTCAAGAAGCAAATACACAGACAAGGCAAGAGTACTGGACTGAACATCTGTGTCAGGAATGATGCTGGATGCTGGACCTAGGGAGGACAGCCTCCTGCCCTCACAGAGCCCCCAGATGTGGAAGAGACAGTTGACTGTCCAGCAAAGATTAAGACTCGCCCTTGCATTGAACAGAGTTGCCTCCCACGCAAGTGCCCGGCCAAGGACCGTAGTTCTCAGCTCCCTTTGCATCTAGTTGGAGCCCCGTGATGGTTCTCACCAATGAGATGTAAGCAGAAGTCTCTCACAAGCCAAGACAGTTAAGAAGCAAGTGCACATTCTCCATACAAACATCACATGTTTTCTGGCTGGATGTGTAGGACTCCAAGGATCTAGACAATAACAGAGTCACAGGATAGAAGGAACCCAAGTCCCTGAATTTCTTCATGAAGGTGCTCATCGATCAAGTAATTGATAAATGTACATCGATTGGACTAAGGCTCTCAAACTTGAGGGTTTTATCCATCATGGCCACGAGCATCATCTTAACTGACACAACAGTCCAGCAGATACAAGCTATGAAATGTCAGCAGGCAGTATGGTGAGAGGTGTGTTAACTGTGTGCCACGTGCGTGCGTGCAGTCAACCCCGTGCACTGCAGCCCGCCAGGCTCCTCTGTCCAAGGGATTCTCCAGGCAAGAACACTGGAGTGGCTGCCATGCCCTCCTCCAGGGAATCTTCCTGATCCAGGGACTGAACCCAGGTCTCTTACACCTCCTGCATTGGCAGGTGGGTTCTGTACCACTAGCACCACCTGGGAAGCCCAACAGTGTGCTGTAAGAGTACCAAGTAGGGAATGATGGGAGAGACAGCTTCCACTGGAAATTCAAGGGGTGTTTTTATCAGAGTCAGTGGGCCCAGGAAGATTAGCCCATCTGATCTTCAGCAACAACCCTGTCATCACCATTTGATGTACTAAGACTCTGAGATTCAGAGTGATTGACTCGGGCAAAATCATTACCCCAGACTCCTGGATCAATTCCAGTCCTCTTTCCCTTGCGTGATGAAGTCTCAAACCTCTTTTTGGAGAAGCACAAACCCATAGTCTGAACAAGAGACTGGATCTCCCAGGATCGCGTTTAGCCTGAAGCTCAGCTCCTCTCCACACCACAGTTTTAGCCCCACTTCCGAAAGCGACCCTGCTCAGGGATTCCCTAATGAGCCAACTCCTTTCCTTCCTCAGGGGCCAAGCTAATCAGGACAGGTGACCTTGGGCAGGGTGAAGGGTCTTGTCCACTGGCAGAAGTACTCTCTGCTGAGCAGCATCTGTGCCCTCCACAGATCTGAACGACCCTCTCCCCACCCGACAGCAGGCTGGCAGCGTGGGAGTCAAGAGACAGACAAGAGAAGGGAGCGTGGCAGGGAGGAGAGTGGGGCGATATTAACTGTTTCTATTTTTGACTTTGAAAAGAGATTTTTTTGACACATTAAGTAGAAGAATTTTCATACATCTGCAGGCACTAAAAAGCCAGTTCTCGAATGCAGCTCTTCCCGGCTCCACTTTCTTCCTGGCAAGAGAAAACAACCCACATGTCACCTGGCTTTTACTTTTCCTTGAGCATCTCAAAAGCAAATTTCTTCTTCTTCTTCTTTTTTTTTTTCTCCCTTAGTGAAACAATGAGCCCTTGACTCAGGGGGCTGTGAACAACAAAAGGAACTTGCACACCTCCCCGCCCACACACCTAGACACCCAGGACGCTCCAGATCTCCCGGCTGGTGCCCATTTGAATTACACTGAAAACAAACCCATCTCCTTTATCCTCCTGCAGATGGATGGCTTCAGATGTTTGGCAACCCTGCATCAGACAAAAACTGGATCTAAACCCATAAGTCTGTTCTAAAGAGCAGCAGAATCCAGAGCAGACTGGATTAAGATAAACAGATTTAAAAAGACAACTAACCGTTTACATTCTTTCTCCTTGTCCTCCTTCTCCCCTGTTTGTTTCCACGTACACAAACCTATTTGACGGAATAAACTTAAAACTAGCTAGAATGCTGGTGGGAGGGTGCACTGTGTGACCTTTCTGGCTCCAGGTATCAAACATCTTTAAAATCTACATTCCCTTTGACCTAGTAATTCCACTTCTATGAATTTATCCTAAGAAAATTTATCCTAAGCTTGCAAGCTTACAAGAATGTCCATTAAGGAATTTATAATAGCAAAATAAAACAAACAGAAAAAGACTTAAATATTCAACAACAGATAACAATAACTTTCTGGACTATGGTGCATTTCTATAAAATGGAATCATATGAAGCCATTTAAAATGGTAGTTTTTATAATTAAGATAGAAAAACCTATTAAGTAAAAATCTACTTATAAAGCAGTATGTATGGTGATGGTGATAGTGTTAGCCGCTCAGTCGTGTCCGACTCTTTGTGACATCATGAAATATAGCCTTCCAGGCTCCTCTGTCCATGGGATTCTCCAGGCAAGAATACTGGAGTGGGTTGCCATTCCCTTCTTCAGGGAGTCTTTCCAGCCCAGAGATCAAACCTGGGTTTCTCACATTGCAGGCAGAGTCTTTACCATCTAAGCACCAGGGAATAGAGCATATATGTTAAAAAATGTATATTTTGGCATTGGAAAGCATGGAAAAAATGTACACCAAAATATTCAGAGTAAGTTCTTTGATTCACAGAAATGCACATGACATGAAAAAAAAATGTTTTGTTTGCTGTAGCCATATTCTCTCACTTTTCATTAAACAAATATTACTTTTTCTACCAAAAAAAAAAAGAAAAAATAAATACATGAATGAAACTACATGTAGTGACTCTAAATATTTTTGATCATCATAATTCCAGCTACCTGGGATGGCTGAATTCTCACTGACCTGTCAGTGGCTGCAGCATAAGAGCAAAAACTCCACGTTCAATCTACATATTGAACCTACCAATGTTCAAGTCCTTAGTTCTGGGTCAGAGTTTCCAAGGGCCTTCGTCGCAACACTTTCAAAAGACTTGAGGACATGAATATGTATTTTAAAATACAGGTACAGTAACTGGAAGTTAGTTCCGGTCCAGTCTTCCCAGATACGTAGAGAAAGAGAAGCAACAGCCCTAGAGGGAGAGGTCTACTGTGGGTTGGTTTTTTTTTTTTTTTCTTTTTAGCAGAAGGATCGTAGAGAACAAAGAATAACGTTCAGTTGACAGGTCACTGATGGATGCCCTGGCCATCTGAGAAAGGCCCCGAGGACCTCGGTCCTGGGAAGTCAGCCAGGAGCCGGCTGACAAGGAGGGCTCTGCAGCCTGGAGGCTCTGACATGGGGCTCCCTGCAGCAAAGGCTGGGTCGCTGGAGTTA
>SJYW01038127.1:0-19556 GCA_006410735.1 Raphicerus campestris
TGCATTGAACTTCTAAACACTCAAATAACTTTCAGAAGATAAGCATTTTTAAATGTCAGAAGAGTGAGAAGAGAGTAGATATAGTAGATGTGCATACAAATGAAAGAGAAATGGAGAAGGCAAAGAAACCACCCCTCCAAACCTAATCCTGCTCTCCTGGAGTACACAGCCCAGAGGGAAGATGGGCTCGGAAACAGACTCAGTAAGACAAGTGCTGGGATGGGCACTAAGCCCCAAGTACTGCTGGAGCCCGGAGGAAGGGGTTTGGGGACAGCTTCCTGGAGAAGGAAATGGACCCTGTCTTGAAGGATGCGTTGGAGTCAACCTGAGAGGGAAGAGGAGTGGGCAGGAAGGCATTCCAGGCGGGGGCCTCGTGGGTGGGAGGGTGGAGGTGAGGGAGTGGGGCACCCAGTGTGTCTGTGGGGGAGCTGTCGGCTGAGGGGTGGAGGGCGGAGAGGGGGAGAGGGATAGGCCAGGAAGGGCCTCGTGGGGGTAGGAAGCGGCTTTGCCTTGACTTGTCAGGGCTTGGCAGTCTCTTCGAGTTTGCTGCGAGAACACTCGTCTGCAATCTCTTCAGGCCTCACCCCTGCGGTGCCGCCTCCGCCTTTTCCCAGCAGGCTCACCTGTGAGGGCAGGAGGGAGGCGGTCAGTGCTCGCCCCGTGCCCTGCCTCTGACCTGACTCCTTGCCTCCCCCCCCCCCGCAGGGAAACACAGGCGTGCTCATGGGCGTGCTTCTGGTGTCCTTCGTCGCCCTGGTGGCCCTCGTCACCGTGCTGTCCGGCATCGGGGTTGGGGAGCGCTGCGGCGTGGNCCTTGCCCTCCCCCCCCCGCAGGGAAACACAGGCGTGCTCATGGGCGTGCTTCTGGTGTCCTTCGTCGCCCTGGTGGCCCTCGTCACCGTGCTGTCCGGCATCGGGGTTGGGGAGCGCTGCGGCGTGGGCAGCGGCGGCGTGTACTCCATGGTTGCTGCGGTGCTTGGCGGACAGACGGGAGGCACCATCGGGCTGCTGTATGTCTTTGGACAGGTGAGGCCGCCGACCTGTGGAATGGCTTCTCTGGACTTGCCGTCTGCTGCCGCCTTCTCATCCACGTGCCACCTGCCCCCGGCCCCCACCGCTGACCTGAGAGGCGAGTGGGTGGTTGAGGGAGCTCAGGGCGGAGCCGGGCTCTGGTCCCGGGCCCTGACCCTTAGTCTCCCAGCCTCCTCCTCCTCCGCCACCTCTGCCTCTGGAGTCCTGCTGCCAGGGAGCAGGGAGGTGCGGGCTGGCACCATCCTTACAGCCTGTTCTGGGGAGGGGGTGCACAGCAGTGGCCGGAGCCTGAGCAGCTGGGTGGCCTAGTCCCTGGGGCACTTTTACACTGAAAAGGGGACATTTCGCCTGTTCCAGGGACTTCCCTAGAAGCAGACAGTTCTCAAATGAACCGGAGCTCTAGGCTCATTGATGGCTTGACGGCCTCAAGAGGGAGGCTGAAAGCCCCTGTGTGGACGCCTTGTCGGAGAAGGAGAATACTAATGAGGGGCCCCCTCACACCAGGGTGGACGGAGGCCCTCAGAAAACCACTGAGGAGAGAGAAGTGCTGAAGCATGTTTAGCTAAAACAGATGGTGACCTAGTGCTGAGGAAACAAGTGCAGACATTAAGAAGCAAGTCTTCGTGAGGACTTCTTGGACTGAAAAAGGCTTTAATGATGGTGCAAAGGGTGGTGGGTGGCTGAAAAAATAGTTTAAAGAAAAGAATCTGTCTAAGTAAGAGTACAAGGGTCTCCTCAAAGAAAGCATCGGTCCATTCCTTTTATTGTTAAGCAGCAGGGGCAGGATATTGTAGCAAAAATACATCTGATTCTCCAATAGCACCAAGCTCTCTGTGTGTGTGTGTACGACAGATGTGTAGAAGGCAGACACATGGTCAGTGCACTCTTGAAAACCCCTCGCCTTTATGGAGAAAGATCTTTAAGCAGGGCAGTTTGGGAGGTGAACAATAAACAGTCAGTTTACTTTATTATCCCAGGGATTTATATACTGATTTTTTTTTTTTAACTGTGTTTTATAGTCAAGCAGGCTGCAAGAGGGACAAACAGCAGTCCTCACTTTCCCTGCTTCCTGGGGTAGACAGAAAGCTCAGCTCTTGAAGCACACACCACAGACAGGGGACCAGTGCTAGTGGACAGGAAGCCCTCCCTCCTCATGCCCCACACCCTGTCCCCCACCCCCAAAGAGAGGAAGTCTCCTGAATGTGAAGTGACTTGGGAGGAAAAGTGATCACAGAGATGTTTTCTGAGGGCAGGCATCCCCTCTTGAAAAGCTATCGCACTGACAGCCTTGCTGGCTTGCTTTCTGTTAGTCTGGGGCCCAGCCAGAAACATCCGTGCCCCTCTGGTCCGTGTCCTCACCACGCCCCTGCCTCTTCTCTGTCTGACCTGGGCTGGGCTCTCTGATCGGAATGTGGCTGTTTTCATATGCTGCTAGACACAGTGTGCTAGCATTTTGTTGAGGATTTTTGCCTCTGTATTATGAAGGATATTGATCTGGACTTTTCTTGTGATACTGTTGTTTAATTTGAGTGTTATGATCATACTGGCCTCACAGAATGAGTTGGGAAGTGTTCCCACCTCTTCTGTTTCTGGGAAGAGTTTATGAAGAATTGGTGTTAATTCTTCTTTAAACATTTGGGAGAGTTTGGTGGTGAAACCATCTAGTCCTGGGCTTTTCCTTGTAGGAAGTTGTTTGATTGCTAATTCATTTTTCTTTACTAACATAGGCATATTCTGACCTGTTTCTTCTTGAGTTTTGGTAGTTTATATCTTTCTAGGAATTTGTCCTTTTTATCTAGG
Source organism: Raphicerus campestris (assembly GCA_006410735.1). Taxonomy (NCBI): domain Eukaryota; kingdom Metazoa; phylum Chordata; class Mammalia; order Artiodactyla; family Bovidae; genus Raphicerus; species Raphicerus campestris. Next base: position 2,833 of record SJYW01038127.1, read on the forward strand.
TTATCTAATGTTTTGGCATATAATCATTCATAGATTCCCTTATAATCTTTTGTTTTTGTAAGATTGATAGCAGTGGTCCCCCTTCATTCCTGATTTTAATCATTCGAGTCTTCTTTTGTTGGTCAGTCTGGTTGAAGGTTTGTCTGCAAAGAAGCAATTTTTGGTTTTGTTACTTTATTCTTTTTCTGACCTCTGTTTCATTTATTTCTGCTCCAATTTCTATTAGTTCTTTTCTTTTGTTTGCTCTGGGTTGAGTTCACTCTTCTTTTTCTAGTTTTTTAAGGTGGAAAGTTAGGTTATATGCAGAGTACATCATGTGAAATGCCAGGCTGGATGAAGCACAAGCTGAAATCAAGATTGCCAGGAGAAATATCAATAACCTCAGATACGCAGATGATTCCACCCTTATGGCAGAAAGCAAAGAAGAACTAAAGAGCCTCTTGATGAAAGTAAAAGAGCATAGCAAAAAAGTTGGCTTAAAACTCAAACTAAGATCATGGCATCAAGTCCCATCACTTCATGGCAAATAGATGGGGAAACAGTGGAAACAGTGTCAGACTTTATTTTGGGGAGCTCCAAAATCACTGCAGATGGTGACTGCAGCCATGAAATTAAAAAACGCTTACTCCTTGGAAGAAAAGCTTTGACCAACCTAGACAGCATATTAAAAAGCAGAGAAATTACTTTGCCAACAAAAGTCTATCTAGTCAAAGCTATGGTTTTTCCAGTAGCTGGAACAATCATATATGGATGTGAAAGTTGGATTATAAGGAAAGCTATGCAGTGAAGAACTGATGGTTTTGAACTGTGGTGTTGGAGAAGACTCTTGAGGGTCCCTTGGACTGCAAGGAGATCAAACCAATCAATCCTAAAGGAAATCAATGCTGAATATTCATTGGAAAGACTGATGTTGAAGTTGAAACTCCAACACTTTGGCCATCTGATGCAAAGAACTGACTCATTGGAAAGGACCCTATGCTGGGAAAGATTGAGGACAGGAGGAGAAGGGGACGACAGAGAATGAGATGGCGTCACTGACTTAATGGACATATGTTTGAGCAAGCTCCGGGAGTTGATGACGAACAGGGAGGCCTGGCATGCTACAGCGCAATCGCAAAGAGTTGGGCGTGACTGAACTAAACTGAGGAGATGGCCTGTTGTGCCCTGGAGCAGGCTCATCAAACTTCTAAAACGGGCCAGATAGTAAATATTTTAGTTTTTTGTGAGTGTCATCGGTTCCTTTCACAGTGACTCAGCTCTGCTATGTAAGTGTGAAAGAAGCCATAGACATTTTGAAGTTGGGCATGGCTGTGTGCCGGTTAAGCTTTATTCCCCAAACAGGCAGTAGTGGGATTTGGCCAGAGTGCCAGAGTTTTCTGGCCCTTGCCCCAGAGCATCAACATTAAGAACATAGAGATACTTAAAATAATGATTTTTTTTTTAAGCTTATGAAACTTTCCATTGCTGTGTATCCTTCCAGACCCTTCCCCATTCATCTCTCTGAGACACTGGTGCCAGGCCTGTTGTTTGTGGAGGAAGTGATGAACTGGGGTCCCTCCTTGCTCTATGCCCTACTCACCCGAGTGCTTCCTCAGGACCGTTTGCCCTGGACGCATAATATCCAGCTTCAGCTTACACTGTCCTGTCTGAAAACATTTATTCATGGCTTACCTGCTGCTCACTAGACTCTGTAAACAATGGAGGACAGGAAGACTTTCCTGGACCCAGTACAGGCCTGGGGTTTCTGCTGTGGGGGAAAACACATCTATAGGACATATAGCCTACCAACTCAAACCTTAAACTAGGGGTTTCATGTGAGAAGAGGAGGGCTGTGGAGAGACAGCTCTATCTTCTAGGTAGATTTCTTTCCGGAAAGAAAATGCCTATGATTGTGAAAATGCAATTAAAAAAAAAACAACAAATGCTTTCACAGGGAGGTGTTACACCCTGAAAATATANCTCCTTGGAAGAAAAGCTTTGACCAACCTAGACAGCATATTAAAAAGCAGAGAAATTACTTTGCCAACAAAAGTCTATCTAGTCAAAGCTATGGTTTTTCCAGTAGCTGGAACAATCATATATGGATGTGAAAGTTGGATTATAAGGAAAGCTATGCAGTGAAGAACTGATGGTTTTGAACTGTGGTGTTGGAGAAGACTCTTGAGGGTCCCTTGGACTGCAAGGAGATCAAACCAATCAATCCTAAAGGAAATCAATGCTGAATATTCATTGGAAAGACTGATGTTGAAGTTGAAACTCCAACACTTTGGCCATCTGATGCAAAGAACTGACTCATTGGAAAGGACCCTATGCTGGGAAAGATTGAGGACAGGAGGAGAAGGGGACGACAGAGAATGAGATGGCGTCACTGACTTAATGGACATATGTTTGAGCAAGCTCCGGGAGTTGATGACGAACAGGGAGGCCTGGCATGCTACAGCGCAATCGCAAAGAGTTGGGCGTGACTGAACTAAACTGAGGAGATGGCCTGTTGTGCCCTGGAGCAGGCTCATCAAACTTCTAAAACGGGCCAGATAGTAAATATTTTAGTTTTTTGTGAGTGTCATCGGTTCCTTTCACAGTGACTCAGCTCTGCTATGTAAGTGTGAAAGAAGCCATAGACATTTTGAAGTTGGGCATGGCTGTGTGCCGGTTAAGCTTTATTCCCCAAACAGGCAGTAGTGGGATTTGGCCAGAGTGCCAGAGTTTTCTGGCCCTTGCCCCAGAGCATCAACATTAAGAACATAGAGATACTTAAAATAATGATTTTTTTTTTAAGCTTATGAAACTTTCCATTGCTGTGTATCCTTCCAGACCCTTCCCCATTCATCTCTCTGAGACACTGGTGCCAGGCCTGTTGTTTGTGGAGGAAGTGATGAACTGGGGTCCCTCCTTGCTCTATGCCCTACTCACCCGAGTGCTTCCTCAGGACCGTTTGCCCTGGACGCATAATATCCAGCTTCAGCTTACACTGTCCTGTCTGAAAACATTTATTCATGGCTTACCTGCTGCTCACTAGACTCTGTAAACAATGGAGGACAGGAAGACTTTCCTGGACCCAGTACAGGCCTGGGGTTTCTGCTGTGGGGGAAAACACATCTATAGGACATATAGCCTACCAACTCAAACCTTAAACTAGGGGTTTCATGTGAGAAGAGGAGGGCTGTGGAGAGACAGCTCTATCTTCTAGGTAGATTTCTTTCCGGAAAGAAAATGCCTATGATTGTGAAAATGCAATTAAAAAAAAAACAACAAATGCTTTCACAGGGAGGTGTTACACCCTGAAAATATAATGGGTGACACCCTCTGGTTCCTGTGTCAGAGGGTTAGGAGTTCTCTGTAGAGGACCAAAGAGAAAAGGGAATGCTTGTGATTCTAAAGTTAAGAGGAGATAAAACAAAATTTTTAATATAGTAAATTTTGGGGAGATTTACACATTAAACAAATCGAAAGGGAAGTGAAGAGGAGCTTCACGGTTGGAAGGTAGACCATGTCTGAGGTGGTTGGATTGCTCTGGGCAAGGGCTGGCAGCCGCTGCTGTGTATACCTCTCCCTAGGGGAGCCCGGAGCCCAGTCCAGGCCTGCGCTCGCTGGCAGTGATCGGGCCATGGGGGAGCCTTGTGTCCTAGAGGCGCTGTGCCCAGATGCAGTCTTTGCATAAACAGAATAATACTCTAAATATGTTTGTTTTTATTTTCCTTGATAAAATTTCTTTAAAATTGCAAAATGATGTGCATTGTAACCAGTTAGCATATCCGAGATAATGGAGATGAAAATGAAAAGGTCGTTTCCCTCCCCTCCTGTGGTAACCAGTGTGAACACCAAGTGTCCTGTTCAGCACCTTCTCTTGTGTTCACTGACATGAATTTATGGATGTTTGAAGCACTTGCTTGTTTTTACAAAGATGGGAACAAATTCCATAACCTATTCTATGACTTGTATTTATCACTGAACAAGAAGTCATTGACATTCTGCTAGGTCAATGCCTTGAAGTCATGCTTTTAAGCTAGTTGCTTAGTATTGTATGATATGGATGTAGTGTAATGCATGGTACGTTCATTCTCTATTCATTGTTTTACTCTCTTATGTAAGAGTAGTTTTATTCCTTTTCTCGCTTCTAAAAGTCTATATTTTGGTACTAACTCTTCTTAATCAGGCTGTCAGGTGTTTATGTATTTTATTAATCTCAAAAAAGAAAAAATCAGCCTTGTTCTTTGTATACCTTCTTTTGTTTTTTCCTTTCATTTTATTAATTTCACATATCCTTTTATTAAATATTTCTTCTGAATATCTTTGTATTNTCATTCACCATCTCCCAGTGTTTGCTCAAACTCTTGCCCACTGAGTCGGTGACGTTATCCAACCATCTCATCCTTTGTCATCCCCTTCACTGCCTGCCTTCAATCTTTCCCAGCATCAGGGTCTTTTCTAATGAGTTCACTCTTTGCATCAGGTGGCCATAAGTATTGGAGCTTCAGCATCAGTCCTTCCAAGGAATATTCAGGGTTGATTTCCTTTAAGATTGACTGGTTTGATCTCCTTGTGGTCCAAGGGACTCTCAAGAGTCTTCTCCAACAATACTTCTTTACTCATTTATAAAAGGAATTTCATATAAATTAACCAATTGTTCAATGCATTGAACTTCTAAACACTCAAATAACTTTCAGAAGATAAGCATTTTTAAATGTCAGAAGAGTGAGAGGAGAGTAGATATAGTAGATGTGCATACAAATGAAAGAGAAATGGAGAAGGCAAAGAAACCACCCCTCCAAACCTAATCCTGCTCTCCTGGAGTACACAGCCCAGAGGGAAGATGGGCTCGGAAACAGACTCAGTAAGACAAGTGCTGGGATGGGCACTAAGCCCCAAGTACTGCTGGAGCCCGGAGGAAGGGATTTGGGGACAGCTTCCTTGAGAAGGAAATGGACCCTGTCTTGAAGGATGCGTTGGAGTCAACCTGAAAGGGAAGAGGAGTGGGCAGGAAGGCATTCCAGGCGGGGGCCTCGTGGGTGGGAGGGTGGAGGTGAGGGAGTGGGGCACCCAGTGTGTCTGTGGGGGAGCTGTCGGCTGAGGGGTGGAGGGCGGGGAGGGGGAGAGGGACAGGCCAGGAGGGGCCTCGTGGGGGTAGGAAGCAGCTTTGCCTTGACTTGTCAGGGCTTGGCAGTCTCTTCGAGTTTGCTGCGAGAACACTCGTCTGCAATCTCTCCAGGCCTCACCCCTGCGGTGCCGCCTCCGCCTTTTCCCAGCAGGCTCACCTGTGAGGGCAGGAGGGAGGCGGTCAGTGCTCGCCCGTGCCCTGCCTCTGACCTGACTCCTTGCCCTCCCCCCCCCGCAGGGAAACACAGGCGTGCTCATGGGCGTGCTTCTGGTGTCCTTCGTCGCCCTGGTGGCCCTCGTCACCGTGCTGTCCGGCATCGGGGTTGGGGAGCGCTGCGGCGTGGGCAGCGGCGGCGTGTACTCCATGGTTGCTGCGGTGCTTGGCGGGCAAACGGGAGGCACCATCGGGCTGCTGTATGTCTTTGGACAGGTGAGGCCGCCGACCTGTGGAATGGCTTCTCTGGACTTGCCATCTGCCGCCGCCTTCTCATCCACGTGCCACCTGCCCCCGGCCCCCACCGCTGACCTGAGAGGCGAGTGGGTGGTTGAGGGAGCTCAGGGCGGAGCGGGGCTCTGGTCCCTGGCCCTGACCCTTAGTCTCCCAGCCTCCTCCTCCTCCGCCACCTCTGCCTCTGGAGTCCTGCTGCCAGGGAGCAGGGAGGTGCGGGCTGGCACCATCCTTACAGCCTGTTCTGGGGAGGGGGTGCACAGCAGTGGCCGGAGCCTGAGCAGCTGGGTGGCCTAGTCCCTGGGGCACTTTTACACTGAAAAGGGAACATTTCGCCTGTTCCAGGGACTTCCCTAGAAGCAGACAGTTCTCAAATGAACCGGAGCTCTAGGCTCATTGATGGCTTGACGGCCTCAAGAGGGAGGCTGAAAGCCCCTGTGTGGACGCCTTGTCCGAGAAGGAGAATACTAATGAGGGGCCCCCACACCAGGGTGGACGGAGGCCCTCAGAAAACCACTGAGGAGAGAGAAGTGCTGAAGCATGTTTAGCTAAAACAGATGGTGACCTAGTGCTGAGGAAACAAGTGCAGACATTAAGAAGCAAGTCTTCGTGAGGACTTCTTGGACTGAAAAAGGCTTTAATGATGGTGCAAAGGGTGGTGGGTGGCTGAAAAAATAGTTTAAAGAAAAGAATCTGTCTAAGTAAGAGTACAAGGGTCTCCTCAAAGAAAGCATCGGTCCATTCCTTTTATTGTTAAGCAGCAGGGGCAGGATATTGTAGCAAAAATACATCTGATTCTCCAATAGCACCAAGCTCTCTGTGTGTGTGTGTACGACAGATGTGTAGAAGGCAGACACATGGTCAGTGCACTCTTGAAAACCCCTCGCCTTTATGGAGAAAGATCTTTAAGCAGGGCAGTTTGGGAGGTGAACAATAAACAGTCAGTTTACTTTATTATCCCAGGGATTTATATACTGATTTTTTTTTTTTAACTGTGTTTTATAGTCAAGCAGGCTGCAAGAGGGACAAACAGCAGTCCTCACTTTCCCTGCTTCCTGGGGTAGACAGAAAGCTCAGCTCTTGAAGCACACACCACAGACAGGGGACCAGTGCTAGTGGACAGGAAGCCCTCCCTCCTCATGCCCCACACCCTGTCCCCCACCCCCAAAGAGAGGAAGTCTCCTGAATGTGAAGTGACTTGGGAGGAAAAGTGATCACAGAGATGTTTTCTGAGGGCAGGCATCCCCTCTTGAAAAGCTATCGCACTGACAGCCTTGCTGGCTTGCTTTCTGTTAGTCTGGGGCCCAGCCAGAAACATCCGTGCCCCTCTGGTCCGTGTCCTCACCACGCCCCTGCCTCTTCTCTGTCTGACCTGGGCTGGGCTCTCTGATCGGAATGTGGCTGTTTTCATATGCTGCTAGACACAGTGTGCTAGCATTTTGTTGAGGATTTTTGCCTCTGTATTATGAAGGATATTGATCTGGACTTTTCTTGTGATACTGTTGTTTAATTTGAGTGTTATGATCATACTGGCCTCACAGAATGAGTTGGGAAGTGTTCCCACCTCTTCTGTTTCTGGGAAGAGTTTATGAAGAATTGGTGTTAATTCTTCTTTAAACATTTGGGAGAGTTTGGTGGTGAAACCATCTAGTCCTGGGCTTTTCCTTGTAGGAAGTTGTTTGATTGCTAATTCATTTTTCTTTACTAACATAGGCATATTCTGACCTGTTTCTTCTTGAGTTTTGGTAGTTTATATCTTTCTAGGAATTTGTCCTTTTTATCTAGGTTATCTAATGTTTTGGCATATAATCATTCATAGATTCCCTTATAATCTTTTGTTTTTGTAAGATTGATAGCAGTGGTCCCCCTTCATTCCTGATTTTAATCATTCGAGTCTTCTTTTGTTGGTCATTCTGGTTGAAGGTTTGCCTGCAAAGAAGCAATTTTTGGTTTTGTTACTTTATTCTTTTTCTGACCTCTGTTTCATTTATTTCTGCTCCAATTTCTATTAGTTCTTTTCTTTTGTTTGCTCTGGGTTGAGTTCACTCTTCTTTTTCTAGCTTTTTAAGGTGGAAAGTTAGGTTATATGCAGAGTACATCATGTGAAATGCCAGGCTGGATGAAGCACAAGCTGAAATCAAGATTGCCAGGAGAAATATCAATAACCTCAGATACGCAGATGATTCCACCCTTATGGCAGAAAGCAAAGAAGAACTAAAGAGCCTCTTGATGAAAGTAAAAGAGCATAGCAAAAAAGTTGGCTTAAAACTCAAACTAAGATCATGGCATCAAGTCCCATCACTTCATGGCAAATAGATGGGGAAACAGTGGAAACAGTGTCAGACTTTATTTTGGGGAGCTCCAAAATCACTGCAGATGGTGACTGCAGCCATGAAATTAAAAAACGCTTACTCCTTGGAAGAAAAGCTTTGACCAACCTAGACAGCATATTAAAAAGCAGAGAAATTACTTTGCCAACAAAAGTCTATCTAGTCAAAGCTATGGTTTTTCCAGTAGCTGGAACAATCATATATGGATGTGAAAGTTGGATTATAAGGAAAGCTATGCAGTGAAGAACTGATGGTTTTGAACTGTGGTGTTGGAGAAGACTCTTGAGGGTCCCTTGGACTGCAAGGAGATCAAACCAATCAATCCTAAAGGAAATCAATGCTGAATATTCATTGGAAAGACTGATGTTGAAGTTGAAACTCCAACACTTTGGCCATCTGATGCAAAGAACTGACTCATTGGAAAGGACCCTATGCTGGGAAAGATTGAGGACAGGAGGAGAAGGGGACGACAGAGAATGAGATGGCGTCACTGACTTAATGGACATAAGTTTGAGCAAGCTCCGGGAGTTGATGACGAACAGGGAGGCCTGGCATGCTACAGCGCAATCGCAAAGAGTTGGGCGTGACTGAACTAAACTGAGGAGATGGCCTGTTGTGCCCTGGAGCAGGCTCATCAAACTTCTAAAACGGGCCAGATAGTAAATATTTTAGTTTTTTGTGAGTGTCATCGGTTCCTTTCACAGTGACTCAGCTCTGCTATGTAAGTGTGAAAGAAGCCATAGACATTTTGAAGTTGGGCATGGCTGTGTGCCGGTTAAGCTTTATTCCCCAAACAGGCAGTAGTGGGATTTGGCCAGAGTGCCAGAGTTTTCTGGCCCTTGCCCCAGAGCATCAACATTAAGAACATAGAGATACTTAAAATAATGATTTTTTTTTTAAGCTTATGAAACTTTCCATTGCTTTGTATCCTTCCAGACCCTTCCCCATTCATCTCTCTGAGACACTGGTGCCAGGCCTGTTGTTTGTGGAGGAAGTGATGAACTGGGGTCCCTCCTTGCTCTATGCCCTACTCACCCGAGTGCTTCCTCAGGACCGTTTGCCCTGGACGCATAATATCCAGCTTCAGCTTACACTGTCCTGTCTGAAAACATTTATTCATGGCTTACCTGCTGCTCACTAGACTCTGTAAACAATGGAGGACAGGAAGACTTTCCTGGACCCAGTACAGGCCTGGGGTTTCTGCTGTGGGGGAAAACACATCTATAGGACATATAGCCTACCAACTCAAACCTTAAACTAGGGGTTTCATGTGAGAAGAGGAGGGCTGTGGAGAGACAGCTCTATCTTCTAGGTAGATTTCTTTCCGGAAAGAAAAATGCCTATGATTGTGAAAATGCAATTAAAAAAAAAACAACAAATGCTTTCACAGGGAGGTGTTACACCCTGAAAATATAATGGGTGACACCCTCTGGTTCCTGTGTCAGAGGGTTAGGAGTTCTCTGTAGAGGACCAAAGAGAAAAGGGAATGCTTGTGATTCTAAAGTTAAGAGGAGATAAAACAAAATTTTTAATATAGTAAATTTTGGGGAGATTTACACATTAAACAAATCGAAAGGGAAGTGAAGAGGAGCTTCACGGTTGGAAGGTAGACCATGTCTGAGGTGGTTGGATTGCTCTGGGCAAGGGCTGGCAGCCGCTGCTGTGTATACCTCTCCCTAGGGGAGCCCGGAGCCCAGTCCAGGCCTGCGCTCGCTGGCAGTGATCGGGCCATGGGGGAGCCTTGTGTCCTAGAGGCGCTGTGCCCAGATGCAGTCTTTGCATAAACAGAATAATACTCTAAATATGTTTGTTTTTATTTTCCTTGATAAAATTTCTTTAAAATTGCAAAATGATGTGCATTGTAACCAGTTAGCATATCCGAGATAATGGAGATGAAAATGAAAAGGTCGTTTCCCTCCCCTCCTGTGGTAACCAGTGTGAACACCAAGTGTCCTGTTCAGCACCTTCTCTTGTGTTCACTGACATGAATTTATGGATGTTTGAAGCACTTGCTTGTTTTTACAAAGATGGGAACAAATTCCATAACCTATTCTATGACTTGTATTTATCACTGAACAAGAAGTCATTGACATTCTGGTAGGTCAATGACTTGAAGTCATGCTTTTAAGCTAGTTGCTTAGTATTGTATGATATGGATGTAGTGTAATGCATGGTACGTTCATTCTCTATTCATTGTTTTACTCTCTTATGTAAGAGTAGTTTTATTCCTTTTCTCGCTTCTAAAAGTCTATATTTTGGTACTAACTCTTCTTAATCAGGCTGTCAGGTGTTTATGTATTTTATTAATCTCAAAAAAGAAAAAATCAGCCTTGTTCTTTGTATACCTTCTTTTGTTTTTTCCTTTCATTTTATTAATTTCACATATCCTTTTATTAAATATTTCTTCTGAATATCTTTGTATTGATTTTTAAAATCCCTTCTTAATACTTTGTTTAATGTATTTTTAAACTATTAAAGAAAATTAGAGTGGTAGTTTCCCCCCTTCTGAATGCAGGATTAATGTGCTTTTCAAGTTTTAGAATAAATATGTTTTATTGCTTTCTAGATAATTTGAAATTAAAAAAATTTCTCATTATTTTGCCAACATGGCTTAAATTTATTTCTGTTCTATTTTCCCCCTTGTTGATTTGGAAGTTCTATGCTTTTCATTCTTTGGGTACTTGCTATCTACTTTTAGAAGCAGTAATTACATTTTTCTATACTCCCCAAACAAAAACATTACTTATCAGCTCCTCCATATACCAAATATGAAATCTCTGATACTTTTACCTACATTCCATAGTTACTCTTACCTCTTGCCCTCAAATCCTTAGGGTTTTGAGAAGATGATTTAATTTTGAACTGTCAAAACTTTTTCCTAAAAGTAAATCTCTTCAGTTTCAAGAATCTTTATTTACAACTTGTGTTGCAAATTTCCAGTGACAGTACCATCATCTATTTAGCGCTCAGTTCAGTTCAGTTCAGTCACTCAGCCGTGTCTGACTCTTTGCAACTCCATGAATCACAGCACGCCAGGCCTCCCTGTCCATCACCAACTACTGGAGTTCACTCAGACTCACGTCCATTGAGTCGGTGATGCTATCCAGCCATCTCATCCTCAGTCATCCCCTTCTCCTGCCCCCAACCCCTCCAAGCATCAGGGTCTTTTCCAGTGAGTCAGCTCTTCACATGAGGTGGCCAAAGTACATCACAGTTCAAAAGCATCAATTTTTTGGTGCTCAGCTTTCTTCACAGTCCAACTCTCACATCCATACATGACTACTGGAAAAATCATAGCCTTGACTAGGCGTATCTTTGTTGGCAAAGTAATGTCTCTGCTTTTGAATATGCTGTCTAGGTTGGTCATAACTTTCCTTCCAAGGAGTAAGCGTCTTTTAATTTCATGGCTGCAATCACCATCTGCAGTGATTTTGGAGCCCCCCCAAAATAAAGTCTGACACTGATTCCACTGTTTCCCCATCTATTTGCCGTGCAGTGATGGGACCAGATGCCATGATCTTAGTGTTCTGAATGTTGAGCTTTAAGCCAACTTTTTCACTCTTCTCTTTCACTTTCATCAAGAGGCTTTTTAGCTCCTCATCACTTTCTGCCGTAAGGGTGGTATCATCTGCATGTCTGAGGTTATTGATATTTCTCCCGACAGTCTTGATTCCCGCTTGTGTTTCTTCCAGTCCAGCATTTCTCATGATGTACTCTGCATAGAAGTTAAATAAGCAGTGTGACAGTATATAGCCTTGACGTACTCCTTTTCATATTTGGAACCAGTCTGTTGTTCCATGTCCAGTTCTAACTGTTGCTTCCTGACCTGCATATAGGTTTCTCAAGAGGCAGGTCAGGTGGTCTGGTATTCCCATCTCTTTCAGAATATTCCAGTTTATTGTGATCCACACAGTCAAAGGCTTTGGTATAGTCAATAAAGCAGAAATAGGTGTTTTTCTGGAACTCTCTTTTTCAATGATCCAGCGGATGTTGCCAATTTGATCTCTGGTTCCTCTGCCTTTTCTGAAACCAGCTTGGACATCTGGAAGTTTACGGTTCACATATTGCTGAAGCCTGGTGTGGAGAACTTTGAGCATGACTTTACTAGCATGTGAGATGAGTGCAATTGTGCGGTAGTTTGAGTATTCTTTGGCATTGCCTTTCTTTGAGATTAGAATGAAAACTGACCTTTTCCAGTCCTGTGGCCACTGCTGAGTTTTCCAAATTTGCTGGCATATTGAGTGCAGTACTTTCACAGCATCATCTTTCAGGATTTGAAATAGCTCCACTGGAATTCCATCACCTCCACTAGCTTTGTTCGTAGTGATGCTTTCTAAGGCCCACTTGACTTCACATTCCAGGATGCCTGGCTCTAGGTGAGTGATCACACCATCGTGATTATCTGGGTCGTGAAGATCTTTTTTGTACAGTTCTTCCGTGTATTCTTGCCACCTCTTCTTAATATCTTCTGCTTCTGTTAGGTCCGTGTTGAGCCCATTTTTGCATGAAATGTTCCATATGACATTGGAAGAATATGCTGCTCATTTCTAAGTTTTAGGTAATTTAAAAAATAATAGTAACACATTCAAAGAAATAGAGAAAGCTCTGTGATTTGCTTCAGTGGCCTCTAAGGCTCTGAGATAGGACCCCACCCCACCTTGTGTTTGTGTTCTCTATTTAGTTCTAAACAGGGGAGTCTCAAGGTCTCTTTGGCCCAAAGCCCCATCTTCTTCCTCCCATGGTCTTTTCACGTTAGTTACCACTGATAGTCATTCTTCCCTGTGGATGGTGGGAGGGATGTAGGCAAGAAAGAAGGGGGTCCCAGGAAGGGCTCCTGGGGGAGAAGGGCTCGTTTAACCCCCTTGCTGCTTTCTGGGTGTTGAATTCCAAAGGTGAGCAGGGCCCTCAGTGCTGGGCAGCCCTGAGGCTTTTTTTTTTCTTGGTGACTCTTCCTACCTGGAGATGCCTGTCAGTGTGTTGCAGGTGCCATGTACATCACCGGCTTTGCTGAATCTGTCTCGGATCTGCTGAGTCTCAGGAATATCTGGGCCGTGCGAGGTATTTCAGTCGCCGTGCTTCTGGCCTTGCTGGGGATTAACCTAGCAGGTGTCAAATGGATAATCCGTCTCCAGCTGCTGCTTCTGCTCCTGCTCGCCGTGTCCACCCTGGACTTTGTGGTGGGCTCTTTCTCGCACCTGGACCCAGGTAAGCCTTTGGGAGTTCAGTCACAGGCCTGGGGGTGGGGGGGTCTGCACTGCTTCCTAGATGTTGGTAAGTCTGAGTATGCAGAATGATCCCTGATAGCCTTTGCCTGCAGTGAGTGGTGCTGTGCCTGGAGCAGGTGAGAGTGTGTCCTGATGCAGCTTCTCTTCACATAGACATCTTCCCTTGTACATTATTTTTTTTAATTTGCTTTCTGTTAGAAAAAAAAGAAAATTTAGATAAGGGAAAGAATAAAGTAGAACTGGATTAGACAAAGATAAATTCTTGATAGGAATTATAGATAAACAGATTTGGGAGTAGGGAAGGTTATCGATTTTAATTTTATCTGTCTTATTATTTTTTTTAAGAAAAGGACTTGATGCAAACATAACAAATGTTAACAATTGTCATTTCTGGGAAATGCAGACAGATGTATGTTTGATTATCTATAGTTTTCAATATTGATTTTTTTAAAAACAAAAATATGAATCCATTAAGCTTAAAGAAAGAAAGCAAACAGCTGGATATTCTTTTGCACCATTTGGAAATGGTGTCATATATTGGTAATCAATCAATCACTGTTTAATCTTGGGTTTTCTGCAGCCTTGATGATGCCTGGCAACTCTAATCCTAGTTCCTATGTTTGAGTTAGAGTCTGTTACCCAAAATGTCCGTAACTGTATCAATAGCTTTGTGATTTGGGATGGTTTGGCATCAGAAGTCTTTGTTTCTCTCCAGAATACAGAACTGTTACTGGGATGCTGTAGGAAAAAGATAACTGCCTGATATTTCACACTTTGGGGACTTTGTATTTTTACGGTGATAGTGACTGGACATCTGTGTTGGAATATGGACAGAGAGAGGGCGATGGAGCCCCTAGCTGTGTTTACAGAGAAAAAGGAAAGGACTCAGGAGCAGAGACCAGCCATCTCTAATGGTGGTGGTGGCGACGGCACTATATCATGTGAGCACTTCTGTGCCAGGCATTTTGGTTAGCACCTCCCAGAGCTTATCTCATTATCATAAACTCACGGAGGAGAAACCATTACACTCCTTTTACAGATGAGGAAAGTGGGGATTATATAGTTTATAGTAACACTTGGCAGAGCCAAGTATGAGATGGATCTGTTTGATGGTAAAGCTGTGCTCTTCTCTGAGATGGGAACAGTACCACCGTCTGTCTGTGGTATTGGCTCTGTTTTTTCCCTTCAAGGCAGCCCCTGGGGTGTATTCTAAACAGTCTCTTCTTTCATAAAAGTGTTGGTTGTGGGAAGGTGAGAAATCAGTTGGAACACCGTGATCTAGCCTTTTGCTTTTTCATATGTTAAGATTCCTTTGTGGGAAAATAGTCACTCGCCTGAGTTCCTGGAATGCCCCCTACCCTCTGGCCTCCTGGTCCATCCCCCAGAACCTCCAGACTGCCCCATGATCCAGCATCTAAAGTGTTAACCCCTGTACAGTGCGGGACACCCAGGGCCCACTCCAGTGCTAAGGGCCGATGCAGTGTCCAGACTGATCACCTCTAGCCTGAGCTTTGCAGCTTCCTGAACATTTGCAGCATCTCCTTTGGAGAGAAGGAGTGATTTTTTTTCCCTGGCTTTACACCATGCTGCTGAGACAGCCTACATCCTGAGAGAGACCTGCTGGCTGTTTGGTCATCAAACTGTCAGTAAAGAAGAGAGAGAGAATGTATTCCAGCCGCTTTGCCTGGGTCCTTTCCCCACATTGATATGGTTGCTGAAAGAGTGTAAGTAGTTAAATTGCAAAGTGATGCTACTGGCTTCTTTGAAACTTCAGGAGGCTGAAGTATTTGCCTTCCTGATTAGAAGTTTTCTTGGCTACCCTTCTGACTTACTCCCGGTATTTCTCTTTCCTTCTGGTCAGTACATTACCAGGGTGTAGTGTGAAATGAAATTTATTTTCAATCATTCCCATAGCAACTGGCCCCTCTAGAATCTGTTTTTGGTATCACTAGTGTTTTATATGGGCTACTTTCTTTGCAGTTAAAAATCTAAACTGAAACTAGACCATAAACCTTCAGAATGGATTTCACAGAATGATTTCAACGCTTTTAAAAAAAAATGAAAAAATGATGTATGCATAGACATTAAAAAAAAAACCCCAAACTGGAAAAGCGACTGGAGGGAACTAAGCCCAGGTGTTAAGAGCGGTCATCTTTCTGCTGAGGTTATAGGCAGCTGTATTATCTTATTTCAGCTTTTCCTTCAATTGGTTCAATTATTCAGTCAGTTCAGTCGCTCAGTTGTGTCCGACTCTTTGCGACCATATGAATCACAGCATGCCAGGCCTCCCTGTCCGTCACCATCTCCCGGAGTTCACTCAAACTCATGTCCATCGAGTCAGTGATGCCATCCAGCCATCTCATCCTCTGTCATCCCCTTCTCCTCCTGCCCCCAATCCCTCCCAGCATCAGAGTCTTTTCCAATGAGTCAACTCTTCGAATGAAGTGGCCAAAGTACTGGAGTTTCAGCTTTAGCATCATTCCTTCCAAAGAAATCCCAGGGTTAGTGCTACTTAAAAAAAAAAAAACNTTCCTGATTAGAAGTTTTCTTGGCTACCCTTCTGACTTACTCCCGGTATTTCTCTTTCCTTCTGGTCAGTACATTACCAGGGTGTAGTGTGAAATGAAATTTATTTTCAATCATTCCCATAGCAACTGGCCCCTCTAGAATCTGTTTTTGGTATCACTAGTGTTTTATATGGGCTACTTTCTTTGCAGTTAAAAATCTAAACTGAAACTAGACCATAAACCTTCAGAATGGATTTCACAGAATGATTTCAACGCTTTTAAAAAAAAATGAAAAAATGATGTATGCATAGACATTAAAAAAAAAACCCCAAACTGGAAAAGCGACTGGAGGGAACTAAGCCCAGGTGTTAAGAGCGGTCATCTTTCTGCTGAGGTTATAGGCAGCTGTATTATCTTATTTCAGCTTTTCCTTCAATTGGTTCAATTATTCAGTCAGTTCAGTTGCTCAGTTGTGTCCGACTCTTTGCGACCATATGAATCGCAGCATGCCAGGCCTCCCTGTCCATCACCATCTCCCGGAGTTCACTCAAACTCATGTCCATCGAGTCAGTGATGCCATCCAGCCATCTCATCCTCTGTCATCCCCTTCTCCTCCTGCCCCCAATCCCTCCCAGCATCAGAGTCTTTTCCAATGAGTCAACTCTTCGAATGAAGTGGCCAAAGTACTGGAGTTTCAGCTTTAGCATCATTCCTTCCAAAGAAATCCCAGGGTTAGTGCTACTTAAAAAAAAAAAAACAAAAAAAAACAGACTTTAGTTTTTAGAGCAGTTTTAGGTTTATAGAAAATTAGGGGTCAGGGAGCCTGGTGGGCTGCCGTCTATGGGGTCGCACAGAGTCGCACACGACTGAAGCGACTCAGCAGCAGCAGCAGCTAAGTACTATGTACAGAAGTCCCTGGATTACCAAGTGGCTCAGGGGTAAAGAATCTACCTGCTAATGCAAGAGCCGCAGTAGACATGGGTTTGATCCCTGGGTTGGGAAGATCCCCTGGAGGAAGAAATGGCAAGCCACTCCAGTATTCTTGTCTGGAAAATTCTATGGACAGAGAAGCTGAGCAGGCTTCTGTCCATGGGGTTGGAGGGTCGGACACAACTGA
>SJYW01038135.1:0-12160 GCA_006410735.1 Raphicerus campestris
ACCTAGGGATCAAACCTGCATCTTTTGCATCTCCTGTACTGACAGCCTGATTCTTTACGATCAGCGCCACCTGGGAAGCTCCCCAGCAAGTGGCAAAGCTAGGATTTAAACTTAATCTGACTCTAGAGTCAGTTCAGTTCAGTCGCTCACTTGTGTCCAACTCTTTGCAACCCCATGAACTGCAGCACACCAGGCCTCCCTCTCCATCACCAACTCCTGGAGCTCCCCCAAACCCACGTCCATCAAGTCAGTGATGCCATCCAGCCATCTCATCCTCAGTCATCCCCTTCTCTTCCTGTCCCCAATCCCTCCCAGCATCAGAGTCTTTTCCAATGAGTCAACTCTTTGTATGAGGTAGCCAAAGTACTGGAGTTTCAACTTTAGCATCATTCCTTCCAAAGAACACCCAGGACTGATCTCCTTTAGAATGGACTGGTTGAATCTCCTTGCAATCCATGGGACTCTCAAGAGTCTTCTCCTGAGTCAGTGCTGACTAAATTCAAACTTATTACTACAATATACAAGTCTCTGCATGGCTTATCCTTTGAAAACTTCTCATCTCTCTTTTCTCAAACACCTTTCTCATACCATACTCTCAGGTTATGTTAAATATATTGCAGGTCCCTTGCCAGCATCACATCTCATCTTCCATGACATTCACATGAGGTACCTTTGACTGTGATACCTCTCTTGCCTTTGTCACCCACTTAGAACTTATTTATCCTTTAAGACTGTTAAAATCCATTTTGTCTACCTCTAGGAAATCTCTTGTTGATGTTGGTGTCCATTAGTGCCTTATTCTATGCCTCCTTCTATTATATTTACATNTTAAATAAGAGCTTGGCAGTAGCTGAAACAATTGAAGATTCACATATTTTATGACCCAGCAATTTTACTCCAAAGTCCTCATAGATGCAAAAAGTTATAAAAAGATTATGTGTAAAACCTTGTATATCTAAATATATATTTACATAAATTGTATGTATATGTTAATATAAGAATGATCCTATCACTATTTTTATATGGAAAAATCTAGAAAAACTGAAATTCTATAAACAAAATGGATAAAGAAATTGTGATCTGTTAAAGTGTATAGATAACAATTGAAAAGAACAGATTGTAAGTATACCTTTCAGCATGACTAAATCTCTAAACCCTAATTTTCAAGTCACAAAAGACAGATACTTTATGTTTCCCCTCTCAAAATCTGATAAAACTGAACTATAATCATTAGCCATACATATATGGGCTTCCCTTTTGGCTTAGATCATAAAGTATCTGCCTGCAATGTAAGAGACCTGGATTTGATCCCTGGGTTGGGAAGATCCCCTGGAGAAGGAAATGGCAACCCACTCCAGTATTCTTGCCTAGAGAATTCCATGGACGGAGGAGCCTGACAGGCTACAGTTCACAGGGTTGCAATGAGTGGAACGCGACTGAGCGACTGACAGACACATACACATATGGATTGTAGAACTCAAGAAAATCAAGAAAGTGATTATCACAAAATTTGATGGAATGCTTACCTCAGGGAAGGGGGCATCAAGATTTCTGGGCTTCCTGGTGTTGAAAAGAGTATATACAACATGGGTCAGAGTAGGAATTCAATGCAACTTTAAGTGAATAAAGTGAACACTCTAAGTGAACTTTCAGACTAGAAAGTTTAAGTGAGGAATGAATTAAAAAGTGAGAAAAACCATAAAGTAGTGTGTGTGTGTGTGTGTGTGTGTGTGTGTGTGTGTGTGTGCTCGCGCATACGCACACACTGTCTCTTCAGTTGTGTCTGACTCTTTTCAACCCTGTAACCCACCAGACTTCGCTGTCCATGGGATTCTCCAGGCAAGAATATTGGAGTGGGTTGTCATGTCCTCCTCCAGGGGATCTTCCTGGCCCAGGGATGGAACCTGCATCTCTTATGTTTCCTGTATCGGCAGGTGGGTTCTTTACCACTAGTGCCACCTGGGAAGCCCAAAGTAATATACGTATTTTAAAAATATTTTTATTTGACTGCACCGTGTGTTAGTTGTGGCATGCAGGGATCTTCGATCTTTGCTGAGACATGAGACCTCTTAGTTGCATCCTATGGGATCCCTGACCAGGAATCAAACCCTTGCACTGGGAGAGTGGAGTCTTAGCTACTGGACTATCAGGGAAGCCCTTAAAGTAGTATATAAATATATAAAGTCAGGGAAACAAAATGTGAAAAGATGTTGCAAACCTTGATTTGCATTTGTAAAATGATAGCTGTCTTAATACTATAGAGTTCTATAGATTGTTTTTACCTGTTAACTATCCTGAACTAAAACTAGGCTAGATAATGTTGCATGGACTGTTGTTAACTGTAGATAAGAGGTGATATGATGAATAAGGATATCCTCAATAACACCAAATTACAGTTAAAATTAACTGAGTTCATATGAGCTTATTAACCATGGCTAGAGCAAAGATGGCTCAAGGATACAGTCATATTTTAGCAAAGTACATTAATTATGTAAAAGATAATTACTACTTAATTCTCGTCATCCTTCCTAGAGGAGAAAAGTAATCTTTGAGTAGGGCAACAAGGAGATTGTCAGGCAAATATTCACCAATTTATTTCCATAACATCATTTCCTATCAAAACCAGAAAACTTATTTTGTACTGTTTCTTTTGATTGACTAATCAAGACACACGTGTAAATTTGATTTAGTGATTTCAAAACAAAATGTGTATAGAGTCACATTTTCAGCTAGAGAAATACAAATTGTGCTTCAAGTCTGATTGCAAACCTCATTCAAATTATATAGATTATGGCATGTCTTGGCCTTGCTAACTCTTTTCAGGTAGTCTAACATGTTTGTCCCTAACATTTTTATTCTATAATAGGACATCCCTACTGTGATTTAGACATGATAAATCAACTTTTTTTCCTTCTCAGTGGTTGGGAAATATACAACTTAATATGCATGATTGGTTCATTTATGGAATGACCCAATTAAAGGAAACACCTTGAATTTGATTGAAAATCCAATAAATACATGTCAGAAGTATGTTCTTTGCAAAAAGGTAGAAAGGCATTTTATGGTGGGATGAATGCAAAATGCTGGCATGCCCTTCTGTGGCATGCTTTTCCTATGCTGGGCTCTTATTCAAATGCCATTTATTCAGTATATATGTATCACATGATAAATCTAGGGTTATATTATGAAACCTCAGTATGTGACCTCGGTGGTGGTGGTTTAGTTGCTAAATTGTGTCTGACTCTTGCGAAACTTGGACTGTAGCCCTCCAGGCTCCTCTGTCCATGGGATTATTCTCTTTTTATAAGCATATGTCTTTCACTGTTTCTTCTTATTTTAATGTCAGTATTTGAAGTGGTAAAGTTCAATTCCAGTTATATGACAACTTTTACATATGTTTAAGGAACTAAGTTACATAGACCTGAATTTTCATGCAGAAGTTGAGGCTACATTTTCAATAAAACGCAGCCAAATCAATGGTACAAGTTTGCAGTATAAATCATCCATTATCTTGTCTTTTTCTTCTCCTATAAGTCTCCCTATCAACTCTCATTCTTTACTGAAGCCCATACTTGGAAACTAAATACAATCTTAGGCACTAAAAGCTATTAAGTGGAAAAGTCTTGTAAGAGTGACAAGGTGATTGGCTACCTTAGGTTTAGATTTTTGTCCATTAGAACTCTATTTCACCCTGCTAGACCCTGCAATCCTGTTTCTAAAATAAACCTAAATATAGTTTAGGTATATTCAGAATCTTGAAATTTGTGTTATGAGATCTACTCTCTGTGGCAGCTTGCAATTTACCCCACCACAAGAACTGTTGGAAATCTATTTCATAAAGTATTATTGTAACAAAATATAAAAAGCAACCAATCAATATATAACAAACTGAACACATTCTAGCTATTCCACAAAAAAACAAATTTATTAGTAATTGTAAAAAGCTTGATGAATAAATCTTTCTCATGCTGCAAATCAGAAATAGACCTGTTTTACATTGGGTTTGCCTTTTCCTTTTATGAACTCTTGGGTTGCATATACTATAAAATTTGATGGGTTTCAACCTATTCTGCATTCATACAACTGATTTGATATAGTCCATAGTTAGTTAAATTATAAAATGTAACTTCAATTTCATAACTAGAAGGACTTGTTTCATGCTTTGATTAATTTTATGCACCCCCAATATTCTTTTAATTATCTATTGCCTTGTTTTGCTTTCTGCTCTGACTTTTAAAAATTTCATTATTTTGGCTTGCTTTCCTAGCTACTGACATCTGGTACTGTCAGTATATCTGGAATCGTCCCAGAAAATGTAGCTGCTAGGAAAAAAAGAGGAATATTCTCTTTCTTTTGTAAAGGTTAGGTTTTGATCCTTTCCAAAGCTAACGAACCTTTCCACAAGTCCTCTTTTAATGAAGTTCTTTATTGGTGAAAATTTAATGAGTCCTCAGGTTCTTTTAAACCTTAAAAAACATTGGTAGAACTTACATTTATTAATAACTGTTAAAAAGACATTTAAAATAGTATATATGGTTATATGAAATCTATCCATAGCTGCTAATTTATATTTAATGTTGTTAAACTATGCACAAACTAGTATATCTATCAATAGTATCTGATTTCAAATTCTATGACAATTGTGATGATAGAAATAGAAAAATATAAGTCAATTTCTTGTTATAATGACCCATCCATGACAGTTCACTTGCAAATTCAAAGTACTGAATGAAATATCGTTCTTTCAAGCCTTTGAGAATAATGCTAATGTGTGTGTGTGTGTGTGTGTCTATGTATATATATACATACACATATATAATTAATGTATTTAGAATATATGGGCATCCCTAGTGATACTAGTGGAAGAACCCACCTGCCAATGCAGGAGGCATAAGAGACACTGGTTCAATAACTGGGTTGGGAAAAACCCCTGGAGGAGGGCATGACAACCCAATGCCTGGAGAATCCCTTGGACAGAGGAGCCTGGTTGACTATGGTCCAAAGCATTGCAAAGAATTAGACATGATTGAAGCAACTTCTGATACACACACTTCAGAAAGTAGGTCTTTAGTTCTGCAAAATAAGTACAGACTCAAGAATTAAACTTTAGAAGCTCTGTAGCTGTCAGGAATTACTTCAGAAATCAGAAAGCATTGCTACAATTTTAAACAGAAAGTCCTTTGATATAAAGAATGGTTATAAAATAAATGGAGGAGTTGAAGGAGGCTCTAGATTGGTCCTTCAAGAAT
Source organism: Raphicerus campestris (assembly GCA_006410735.1). Taxonomy (NCBI): domain Eukaryota; kingdom Metazoa; phylum Chordata; class Mammalia; order Artiodactyla; family Bovidae; genus Raphicerus; species Raphicerus campestris. The sequence goes on from SJYW01038135.1 coordinate 5,250, forward strand.
ACTCAGAAATTTGTGCTACATCTGTCAGAGGAAAGTAGAAACAGTATTGGAACAGATTCGTTCAAGAACACCTCACTACAGCTACAATCCAGGTATTAGAAAACTACCTCCACCAGGGATATAGCTTCCTTTTGATACCCACATAGCCACTGACTGTTTTGTAGGAGGCCAAAGCCTGCCATGACCATGACTAAATGCTTTTCTTACCCATGAAACTGAAGATTAGAACACTATGAAGAAATGAATGTGTCCACAAACCATTTTAGTAGCAGCAATAGATAAAGTTGGAGGAAATTAACTCCCAATTTATTTTTGCCTTCCAAAGATTTTGTTCCACTATCTAATTCATGGGAACTAATAAGTGACTGAACTGAACTGAATTAGAATCCTGAAGCCTATCTGAAGAGGGTCCAAGAATTGTAGTTCTAAGCTATCTAATCTCGGAATTACAGAAATTCAAACTGAAAGAAACTTGAGTAAAGAACTTGAAAAAGACTAAAATGTGTATCTGAGGTTCAAAGAAAAACCGGTAGCTTCTCAGAGGATCTTGATGTTAAGCTAGTTAATACAGATTGCTTGCAACTGCACCTTGCAATTAACCATGAATCATACAAAAAAAAAAAATTTCCTGGTTACAAAGCTTGCCAAAAGTTTAGAAGAGATTTCCATGTTAGATAGACATTGTGAGGACAAAACAAAGATATGATGTTCAAGTAAACTTGATTAGCCAGCTATTTTAAACAGAACTTATTTTTTTCTGTACTGAAACCTGTGTTTTTATGTGTGTGTGTGCTTATTCAGTCGTGTCCGACTGTTTGCAACACTGTGGGCTGTAGCCCTCCAGGCTCCTCTGTCCATGGGATTCTCCAAGCAAGAGTACTGGAGTGGGTTGCCATTTCTTACTCCAGGAGTATTTCCAACCCAGAAAGGGAACCCACATCTCCAGCATCTCCTGCTTTGGCAGGCAGATTTTTTTTACTGCTGAGCTACCGTGTGTGTTGTATACTTGGAATGAAAAAGAGTAAATTAGATTCATTAAACACCAAGTATGTATCAGGAAATGTGGTAGATGACTTTTCCTAAGTTATTTCTTAGTCCAGTGAAAAACAAACCAGATTTTGGAAATAACCAAAGGCTTGATTATATTTATTATATGGCAGTTATTAAAGTTGAAATGTAAAATTGATATTTTAAGTCACAAGTGTGGAAACAAAAATAATTTAGTTAGATGTGGATTTTTTGGGAAATGGTTAGAGAATTAATACTTAACCTCCCTTTTCAATCATCTAGAGTTTAGAACCAATTGACAGAGAAGTTAGGCAAATAGAAATCAAACGTACCTTTATTATCAAAACTGGCTTTATTTTGTTTTGAACACCATGGAGAATACCTGTTGGCCTGGCAGAGGCCTGGTCTGGTTGGAGGAGTGTGGGATTTTCTAGGGAGGCCAGCAAGGTAAGGTAGAGCCTGCAGGGGGTTGCTCTGTGACTTTAGGAATCTGTAGATAGGATGTGTGGATCCTGACAGAGGGAGAGAATGGGCTGTGATTCCACGAGGGCCAGGGCAGCTCAGGGAACTGCCTGAGGGGTTGCAGCTGCAGCCTCTTTTCCCAGAGGAAGCCTGATCTCACAGGATTTCACGAGATTTACCAAGACTGGCAGGGGAATCTTGAGATGGAGACACTTGGGTCTTGGGTGCTGGAGGTTGCTGTTCTGGACTTATCTCTAAAGAGTGGTGAGGGGGAATGAACTCTGGCTCTAAAGCTATGCAGAGGAGAGACCTACTGAGGTCAGGAATCATGTTCGCCAGTGGGTTTGCTCTTCCCACCTGATCCACAACTTTGGACCTTAAGGCAGCCATTGAAACGGGAAGATTGAGTGTGACAGCTTGTTACTAGTGGAAGATAATTCAGCAAACTGAGAAGAAGAACTAAGAGAGATCTCACCAACCAATCAGAAGACCACAGAGATGTGAACTGAAGGTAAGTTCAGCTGAGAATTACTAAATTAAGTGGGATATGTACTATATGAATAACTGTTTTCATTCATAAATGTGTTAATTAACCATGTAGGAATAGAAGGCTATAGTGCATAGGAAACAGCCAGTAGGACAAGACAGGATATGGGTGGATTTTAAATTTTGTAGTTTAAACTATCAAATATATGAAAGTTCAAGGATGGGAGAAATCAATGAAAAACAAAATAATACTGGATTATAATGGAGATAGGTTAGTGACTACTTTCTATGTTAGATGATTTCTGTACCTTATTTCTGTCATTAAAACTAGAGTATCATTTTTAATTCTCATGATAGCAAGGAAGCTGTTTTTCTATCCTCAATTTTTAGATGAAAGATAAGAACCTGAAATTGTAAATTAATTAGGAGACAACATAAAGTATCAATTAATACCTTGGGTGTAGATTTAGACTGCCCAGATTCACATCCCAGGTTTGTCATGTATATTGAGTCACACTGGAATAGTTAGTTCACCTCTTTAGGCTGTAGTTTCTTCATTTGTACAAGGGGGAATCTATGTGTTTATAAATGGAGTGAAAAAAATAAATTGTAACCATTTATTATAAGGGAAATCATAATCACAGTATCTATTTCATTAGTTATAAGGATTAAATGATATAACCCTTAGCCCAGTGTCTGGCAGTTAGTAACCTCTCAACACATATTATTATTAGTTGCAGAGTTTATTTAATGAATGCATCGAGGCATGGATAGAAGCCAAAATTTGAATCTGCACAACTACTTAAGCCAACATTGCTGTTATACAAAGCTGCCTCAGTGTATGCTACATGGTAGATGACCAGTATACATGTTTATTGAGCATTAAACTCAGGATAAAACTCAGGAGTCACTTGGAACATAAGTTGACCATTCCCTTGCAGCACCTTTCCATAACCTTGTGAATACAACTGAAGACAGCGTCCACATTAGGGTCCCTTGCTCTGATAAGCTGCAGCCCTGTCTGAGTTGCACTGTCTGTTGCAAAATTCAATAAATAACCTCATATATGAGGACAAAGCAGGCAGAAAGGAATAATGTCTGATTCACAGCAAACCTGTAGACCGTTTTCTTCCATCTGTGTCAGTTTCCATGGAAAAGTGTCTTTTAGAAAACTTAGTTTTATCCAATGGTGCATTTTGTGCACTTTTGGGGACTTTTTCTAAAATACAAAGCCTTGTTAAGCATGCGTCTCCTTTACTCCTAAGTTTTGCCCCCAGGGCAGGTTTAAATTGCAGCTGTCACATTTACTTCCTTAAGTGCTACAGCTCTATTAATATATCTAGCAGTCTCATTGCCATACTGCCACAGGCTCAGAGGATTTTGAAGAAAAATGCCAAAGAGATGCCTTCTGCTTAGACAGTGGCCCTTAGACACTCACTCTCTGACTTCAGCCGTATGTTCTGCCTCTAGCTATTGGTCCTTCTTCAAGACTGATGTCTCAGTACCTCAAGGTCAATAGCTCTGTTCTATTGAATGAAACCATTGATTTATATTAAAAATTATTCATTTTTCTGATTATTTTACAATAATGCTTAGTGGAATTAGCTTTCATTTCTCTTTTAATCCCCAAATATTTTTTGAATACCTATCATGTAGAAAATACTGAGTTAGTCTTGGAGTAAGTCATAGATTAATTGAAGACCCTACTTTTGGTCCAACAAAATCACAGTATACCAGTAAAGACTGAGAGAAATGATTTGATACCTTATTTTGCATCATAAATAGCATGCATGAAATTTTCTCTAGTGCTGGCTTTACTGTGCCTTACTATAAGAAAGGCATTTAATGTAAGAAAAGTATTGAATATTTTCAGCAAATGCCAAGAAGTATTTTTAAAATGTCGCAAAGGATAATACTAGAAAGACAAGTTGGTGCCAAGTTATAAAGGATTATTTTAAAGAGATTGCTATAGGAAAAAGAGAATCACCATGACTTGTTTCAGAAAATTCAAGAAGATAAGATTTTTAAAAATTTCAACAGCAGCAACACTTATCTATCTCTTCATGCATTTACTATTCCATAAATATTGGATGAGTACCTACTAGGTGATGGATATATAATAGTGGATTTAATAGACTTGGCTCTGCACTTGTAGAATTTAAAACTGCTGGCAGAGAAGGAAAAAAGTCAAGAAGAAGCAAAAAATTATATCTTTTCTGAAAGTTGAATATAATTTGTTAACCCTTTTCAGTCTAATCAAATATTTTGGTGTAACGTTTTAATTTTGAGACCTTGAAATATTATGAGAGTATTTCTCAGTGAAATTCTTCCTGATAGAGGCTAAGAGGTAAGCTTTAAGGGAGTCTGGTTATATATGCAGGTGACATCACCCTTACGGCAGAAAGTGAAGAGGAGCTAAAGGGCCTCTTGATGAAGGTGAAAGAGGAGAGTTGAGCTTAAAGCTCAACATTCAGAAAACGAAGATCATCGCATCCGGTCCCATCACTTCATGGGAAATAGATGGGGAAACAGTGGAAACAGTGTCAGACTTTATTTTTTGAGGCTGCAAAATCACTGCAGATGGTGACTGCAGCCATGAAATTAAAAGATGTTTACTCCTTGGAAGAAAAGTTATGACCAACCTAGATAGCATATTCAAAAACAGAGACATTAGTTTGCCAACTAAGGTCCATCTAGTTAAGGCTATGGTTTTTCCTGTGGTCATGTATGGATGTGAGAGTTGGACTTTGAAGAAGGCTGAGCACTGAAGAATTGATGCTTTTGAACTGTTTGTGTTGGAGAAGACTCTTGAGAGTCCCTTGGACTGCAAGGAGATCCAGCTAGTCCATTCTGAAGGAGATCAACCCTGGGATTTCTTTGGAAGGAATGATGCTAAAGCTGAAACTCCAATACTTTGGCCACCTCATGCGAAGAATTGAATCATTGGAAAAGACTCTGATGCTGGGAGGTATTAGGGGCAGGAGGAGAAGGGGACGACCGAGGATGAGATGGCTGGATGGCATACTGACTTGATGGACGTGAGCCTGAGTGAACTCCTAGAGATGGTGATGAACAGGGAAGCCTGGCGTGCTGCGATTCATGGGGCCGCAAAGAGTCGGACACGACTGAGCAACTGAACTGAACTGAACTGAACCAATTAATATACTCTGTGGACTTTGTAATGTGAATTCCTGACCTTGTCCTTGAGGATACACTATTTGTGATTAGGGATCTTTGCAATGCTTTCTCCATGTTCCCCTTGATTGCCATTTGAGTTGTAAAGGAATTTGATGACTGAAAATGTTAAGGATTTGCACTGAGAAAACCAATAGTTCAGGAAATTTGTAGATTTTTATATCAATCTTTGAGCCTCCTCAAAAATTTGGAGAAAATAATGAACATTTATGAAATAGCATAAGTCTGCCATTTACCATATGATTGGCTTGCATTTTAATATAACTTATATTTTTCTGAAAGGCACATAAACAAACATAAAAAAATAAAATCATCATAGGCATTTGAAGCAACTTCTGAAGGTCATGTATTTCTTTTTGCTTTACCTTTAAATAGTGTATTATTGAAGCCATTAAAGAAATATGTTTCTATGAACCACTGCAAGATCTGATATTTGAATACCAAGCTTAGTAAGCTACTTTAAATCAATGAACATGGGATGTTTTGACCATGATTCTTCTTTGAAATAACTGTACTTGGTTCATTACCAATGGATTTCAATTGACACTGTTTAAAAATTCAATTTTATATAAGAATATATATAATTCATGGAGATTTAATTTTGAAGCTGTTATTTTCTCTGCTCAAGCCTCAAGGTTAAAGCCGCTGTTCCCAAGCAGTCTGATTCAATGAATACTGCTGTGTATAGTGTATGGTACGCAGTAGACCAATAAAAACAATCTGATTGATCTATCTCGTTATGGACTTGATGGTTTCCAAAGCACTAGCTATAAAATAAGCTAACTGGAAAATCAAAGCTTTAGTGACCTCAGAGGACTCTTCATCACATAGTGCAGTTTAAATCATGTTACTTTAAATTTAGATATCACATGCACAACACATTTTATATAACAAACCAGAGAAAACTTGTAAACAGCATTTTATTTTTTACCTTTCCAGGCTAGAACGCTTGCACTGGTGAATAGCTTTCCAAGTACCAATCTTCTCTAAATGTTTAAACTTTAGTTTTGGCTGGATTTTCAGACTCTTGAGCCCTCTTTACCAGCACCGCTACTCTTCTTTAAATGCCTCACTCCAAAGAGAACAACTTGTCCACTGCATAGAGGTCTCCCTAGTCAATATATGTGAATGCAAAAATCTCACATTTAATTCCAAGATTCTAACTTGGCAAAATGATTAGCAGATTTATTTTATTTCTATTTGTAACTAAACATCTATAGGCTGGCAAAACAAAGAAAACAGTTTTTGGTGTGGTGAGAGGACTGTAACTAATTGGTTTCATTTCTCAAGAAAGAAATTATTATTGCAACAACAAAAGATAGTTATTAAGTTCTTANCTATTTGTAACTAAACATCTATAGGCTGGCAAAACAAAGAAAACAGTTTTTGGTGTGGTGAGAGGACTGTAACTAATTGGTTTCATTTCTCAAGAAAGAAATTATTATTGCAACAACAAAAGATAGTTATTAAGTTCTTAGAAAGCTCAGTCCATTTAATCCTACCAAATGAAACTGTTAAATTTGCATTTGCATCATTTCTTAGCATCCTATTTTTAATGTATTCTTTTTCTTCTTCATAACATTTTAGCCTTCATTCCCCTCCTCTTATATCCAGTGTCCTAATGGTAGCCTCTAGATATCTAAGAATTGCCTTTGCATCGACAACTAGATTCCCTATACTCAGTGACTTTTTACCTTTCTCTTTTTCAATATTCCTCTATTGTGAACCTCATTTTTAAGGATCACTTTATGTACAAGATA